>CM062631.1:7305039-7492813 GCA_025617555.3 Puccinia polysora
ATAATTATTAAATTATACATAATAAATAATAAATTATAAAATAAAAGTATATGGAGTAGTATACTGGCCCCCACTTGTTGAGGGGCCCTACACGACTCCCGCAGGCGGTGTGGGGCCCTGTACACGGCTTCCACACGCCTGTAGCCGTGTACATGGCTCCCACACGGCTGGAGCCGTGAATTCAACATCACCCTTTAGGACTCCAAGACTAGTTTTTGCAATCCTTCTAACTTGATGAATTAAAATCACCATTGATAAAATTAAAACATGCAGGTATTTTGTATTTTTGATGTTTTGTTGATTGATATGCTTTATATTTATCTTACATCTATTTGAAACGTTCAATAAAGGAGTCATTTTTCTCACTCCACCATTCCATAAGTTTGCATGGTTTTTATGTTGTACAGATGTCTCCCATGCGCATTAAAATCCTTCAACCTACACAGTTTTGGGAATTTGAAATTTTTCATTTATGACACTGGAGTTGTTTATATTTAATTGCAAGAGCCCTCAAAAATATTTATCATAATTATTATTTTTTTTTCTTAAAAAAAAAACCTTAAAAACAAATCCAAAAACAAAAATAAAAATTAAAATGAAATGAAAATTGATTGTTTTTTTACACATTTTCAAAACTTGTTTGAAATGTTCTTGCTTGAATCATTCTTTAATCTTTATATGTTAGTTTTTTTTTTATAATATCAAAGAACTCAGAAAAATATTTAACTGGGAATTTTAACAGGTTTCTTTGCCTCTCTCAAAAAAAAAAAATCACAAAGGCAACAAAGAACAATTTTATTTTGAAACCTTCATTAACATATGTTGTGTAGTTTTTTGAACTTTTGAAGGGTAAAGGCCTTTATTCCCCATAGAAAGGAACCAAATGAAGAAATTTTTTTGGAAGTTCTTGGAGGTTATTGAAGCCCCAAAAAATCTGGATCAAAGCCAAAATTATCATTATGAAAAACCATTTAATAATTGATGGATAATAAAAAACTGAATCAAATGAAGAATAAATTGAGAAAAAATAATGCATTAGATGATTAATGGATGTTGTAATCCTTGATCTATCTTTATAAAGCCCACATGATTTATTTTCTCATTCTTTTGGTTATTTATTCACCAGGGTGTACTTTTCTGGAAGTTGGAACCTACTTGGCAAGGTCTGTCTCTTGGTCCAGACTATGGTTCTTTGAATAATTTCTGGTTTTTGATGTAATTTTTTGGTTTAAAAAAAACTAAGTTTCAATCTATTTAATATATTTGACCTAACCAGGTGAGTTCAATGGTTTAATTTTGTTTGATAGATTTTTTTTAAAAAGATTATCATAATTCTGTTGATCTCCTAAGTAAAAATTAAGGATTCTGTCCTTCTAAAAGGCAATAAGCTTTCTTCCAGACCCAGAAAAAAAAACTAAATCCCAAGAATCATTTTTTGGTCATTTTTTAACCATTCCTCAATATTCAATGAAAAATATTGATGTTAAAAACTCTATTTATCAACCTATTCACAATTGATTTTTAAAATAATTAAAATCCCAATCCTAAAGTTGGTTGGGTTTTTTTCACAGAAAAAACAGGAGGATCAAATCAAAATGACCCTTTCCATCCTTCAAAGACTAGAAAAGTCCAGCAAGTTGAATTTTTATGATTGAATTCATTTAATGGCCCAATTCTACCACATTGAATATATAACTTGATTGAATTCAATTCATTAAGATGGCTATGAATGGTCCTTTCAGACTTAAGCCACATCCGTATGGGTATAAATTACCTGAGGGCTTCCTGGAGTCAATGCAATTTAAGAGTTCCAGGGCTTCTACTGGGTATGAAAATAAATTCCCCTAGTTTTTTTATTGGCAGAAGGAGGGGCTGGGAGGCTGATTTTTGATTTTCAAACTGGGTGAAAGGGGGATACCCCCAGTTGTTCTTAGTTTTGTGGCTAGGCGTATGCATCCCTCCTTCAAAAGTTTTTCCTTTGTGGGTGGGTGTATGGTGGAATTTCCTTTTCTATGTAAGTTGGGAACTTGGCCAATTTTCATCCAATTTCTGGATGAAAAATGGCCCAGGAAAATGAGGAACAGGAGGAGCTTCCCCCAGTCATTGGTTTTTTGGAAGCTAGAGACACCTGAAAAAGAAGTGTGAAATTTGTTTCAAAGATAATACTTGGTCCAAATTCCAAAAATTCCAATCTTGGTATCAAATAGAATCCCTCAAAAAACATCATTATTGAAATCCCAACACCAATCCAAAATGTTGGTGGTGAGATCAACCATGAACAATGTTTCCTTCTAAAAAAAAATAGTTTAGATTGGTCCATGAATAGAAAATTTAACACTAATGCTAAAAATATTAGAAAAAAAATGAGAGAACTATTCTCTAAACAATCCAAAGTTATTATCCTTGAAAATTGAGTACTTGCTTTTGTTATTTTTTTCCCCCCTACCCTCCTTGTTTTTGCTGGTTATTCCCTTTGAGGAGCTGCTTACATCACCCCAAAAATGACACTCAAATTAATTAAAAGAATAATTGATAATTTGAATTGATGGAGATGATCAAATAAGACAGTGATTTTATTTTTATTTTCTGGCCATAATCTATAGCTTGCTTGTGTGGGATGCCGTCCTGGATCTTTGAAAGGTCAAGAGATACTTACTTGTGGAAGGGTTTTGATCGACTCAAATGAGGAATTTATAATCGATTATGTCAGTAGAGTTGATTTTATTTTATTTTTCTTTTGTATTTTTATCTCGTTCCAGTTTATCAACGCATGTGGGTCATCAATCGTTTCATTCCTTTCTTGTTGACTGAGTAAAACTAGCCACTCGCTCCTCAGTTCATCCTCCGCCCCCTGAATCAGTCACCCGCGGGGTTTTTCGGTTGCCTGTGAGTGAGTATGCAATTTGAGTCGATTGTACCTTTCGTTGAATGCATCTGATTACGTAATAATCCCTCTTACCCTGATCCACCCTTCTCGACCCGGCTGGGTGGCTTCGCCGGCGTCGGTGGGTGAACCTCGCCCCGGTGGAGATCATCCTCATCCGACGCAACACTCCATCATTTCCACCACCACCACCACCACCACCACTCAACCGCCGGTCATTAGCACCCTGAACCCCCTTCTTCACTCAGCCATCGGCCTATCACGATGACTTCCTCACTCCCCGAATCAAGCTCTCATCTCGATCTGTCCTCCTCGAGAGCACTTAATACCCCCATCACGACCGCCACCGGCAGCCTGTTGAACAGTAAGGCCATCGCGAAGAAATCGCCAGCTTACGATGGTTACCTATTGGCTCCAGTTCACCAATTCGTTCAACGACTCTACAGATGGAGAGATGACTTGGATCTTCCAGACCCTGGAACTTACGAGCAAGTTGGACGAGAAGTCAAGTGTCAGTCGTTTTCTTCTTCTTTTTTCTTTCTCACTTTTAGCCAATTTGGATCGATGGCCGTTATAGAAGAGATTGACGACGATTATACCTTCCCCAAAACGATCCCATCGAATTTGACAGCCGTTCACTTGAACAACTACATCTTTGATGGCGCCCGCGCCGAATTAGCAAAAGCCCTATCATTGAGCCCAGCGTTCAATGTGACTCATTCATTTAACATGGGCGCTCAAGGAGGCGCGTTGGGCGGGATCAATCCCGGCACTTATAGTTTTGGCGGAATGTATGCGACCAACAATGTAAAAAGCACCGATGCTTCCCCCCATCAATTGAAAATCTACTCTTGCTTCGACTTTTCTCAACCCATCAGTTCTGAATCATGTATCTCTCTGCTTGTTTTACCGTCAGATCTTTGCCCAAGGGACGATCGACAATGATGCTACTCTGATGGGTCGGTTCAATTATCGATGGGGTCCAAAAGATATTTCCAAAGTTCAAGTTCAGTGGCCCTCAAATCCTACGAACCCCTCGGTAACCCAGCTCGAACACGAACGTCATGGAAAAGATTATGCACTCTCAGTGAAAGCTTACAATCCTACCCTGACCAATCAATCCGGAATCTTTATCACTCAATACTTACAATCCTTGCACCCACGTTTCAGTTTGGGGATCGAATCGGTATGGCAGGTGATGCCACCGATGGAAGACGCCAGTATGTCTTACCTCATGAGGTGGCAGTCTCCTACCAAAGATTGGATTTCCACTCTAAACGTCCAAGGCCAAGGTCCACTACAAGCCTCGTACTGGCAAAAACTCTCGGACCAGGTCGAGGCGGCTGTCGATCTACAGCTCTTGCCTCACCCATCTCCCCGTGAACGCAAAGCGGTTTCGACCGTGGGCTTAAAGTATGACTTCAGGCAGGCTACCGTGCGTGCCCAAGCCGATAGTACTGGAAAGGTTTCGATGCTACTCGAGCAACGAATCGCGCCCATGTTCACGTTCTCGGTTGCTGGTGAACTAGATCATGCCAAGGTAAGATTCGTGGGGATCGATTCTCCCTACCTTTTGATCATTTCAACTCCCCCTTTTTTCAAGTGGTGGGGGGGCCTTTTATTTTCATTTTCTGGATGATCGTTCCTCCAGACCTTCTGACTTTCTTTGTTTGATGTTTATCCTCGATCCTTCTTCCAGTCTCAATCGAAATTCGGAATCGGGATCCAATTGGAATCATCACCATTAGATGAGAACTCACTCAAGGGGCTTACACCGCCCTCCCCTCCTATGTAATACGCTACCTAGATCGAATCCCCTGTTCCCTTCCTGCTCGCCAAAAGGTCTTGTTCATGACCACTTCGTTAATTTTTAAACTCTTCCCTAGTTGTTATGATCTAATGTAAGGCAATCCATACTTAGATTTGGTCCTATTCTTTAAACCGAAGGAAGGGAGTTGAGGGGAAACTCTGCTAGACCTCGTCTATAGACAAGCAGAGTTTTTATCATCCAAATTTTGATTCTTTTTCATTTGACTTTGTTTTTTATTCTTACGGTAAATGAGGAGCACATGAAATTTTCCAGTTGTTTGGAGTGACGATTCGGCTCAAACCCTTTTTTCTTGTTGGTGAGACAAGCATGCCGAGTATATGGAATCGTAGCTGGCGTCTGGTGCCCGGCAACTGTGAGAGAGATAAGTGATGGGTCCCGAAGGCTCTTGCCCTCGACGTTAAGAGCCATTTTGTCACCGTGAGATCATCCCTCCTGCGATGGGTGAAACTGCTAGCGACTTGGATCCGATCCAAGTTTTTTTTTTTTTTATGAATCGTTCGTGAGCCGGCCACGCCTGCCCGCTCCTTGCCAGCCCGTGATCTTCAAGCGGTCCAGACCACATTGCTCGATCGCGACACCATGACCCTTTATCCCTCAACCCTTAACTCTCGCGACGACGGATGTCAAGTTACTACTGATTGAATCCTTTGAGCTCCACTGCGAGACTGATTTATCGGGGGGGGGGGCTACGGGGAGCGGGCCCATCGGGTCCTGCCCATCGATCGCGGGTGCGCGGGTGCGGCCGCATAGCCCTCGAGCTTAGCTCCAAACGGATGAGGGAGAGATTCAAGAAAAAAGTGGAGGGAATAACGGGAGAAGGAGCTTGGTTTAAAGACCACTGGAATTGGGTTGACCATCAAGGAGAAGAAGAAATTAATACTCCCGGTCAGTGAGAAAGCTTTGTGTGTACTACGTAACTATGAGTAAATGGACAGACGCTTTGGAAGGAAAGCAAAACAGATATGTATGCCTTAGCCTCCTTTGATGCTCAAAGTTTTTTAACTTGGAACAGAGAGGAAAGTCAAATTGAATCAAGCACAACTCAAGAGGTCACTCCCTGATACATTCCAATTAGCCAGCCCCAAGACTTTAGATTCAGAGACTGTGTCATGTCTCCAACCTGAGGCTATTATTTGAAGACAACTTCAACATACCCCCATTCACTCAGTATCTAATTCCAAACCAAACACATGAAACTTAAAAGCACTCTAACAGCTTGGTAAATTCCACTTACTAATTTTTTTGTGCTAAGCAAGGGAGAATTTTTTTCCACTACTCAGTCATCACTTTCAAAAAAATGCTTGAAATCTTACATTTTGAATTTGATTAGTGACATCAACTTTGGGATTGAACTTTAAATCCTTTGTGGTTCTACTCATCATCAAATACAGACTTACAACCTGGTTTCATCTGTTTATCTACTTCTATCCAGCTCCAGTTGGCTTTGAACAATTAGTCTTCACCTTGCTTTTTTTTGGCACATCGCAAATTACAAATCAATATCAATCAATAATTCCCAGAATGTAATCCTATAACTTAGATCTCAAACTTGGACTCAATCTTGTTATATCATTAGAATTTCTGTTCAATCATCAGGTTAGAATTAAATTCCATTCCCTTGAATATTTTTTTTCATTTTTCATGCTCATACTTAATCTTGTAATCAGATTGTAAAAATAGAGCAGAAATTCTTCATCTTGTATCTCACCCATAAACTAGGCTGTAGATTACTTTAAAATCACATATCTTGTCCCATAGGTTGCTTCCTCAGTTAGTTAGTTTCCTAAAATTTTCTATTTCCTGCCAAAAATTTTTCATAGAGACCCTTTTCCAACTTTCACCTTTGAAAAATTCCTCTCTCAAAACTCAAACCTCACTTTACAATATCAGATTGAAAATTCAAAGATAAATTTCTAGCCTCAGGATTTCTTGTAGCATCAGACATCTCCCTTTGAGCCAAATCAATCAAATTAAATTTACCCTCTCATGTATGTGATGTTTTTGTGTGAAAATAAATGGAACAAGTAAACTAAAAAATTTTAAGGCATTTCAGCCCTCTAAGGGTTTGATCATATATTGATATTTCTTACTCACTTGATCAGGAATGCTTCCCTTCACCCCCCCAAAAAAATAATAATAAACTGATAGAGTAGGTATATACAGAATTTCACAGGAAATAAAATTCTTAGATGGAGTTCCACCTTCAATTTTAAATCTGGGCCTCAAAGATCTGTTAGCTCACATGGCCACACCAGCTAGAAAGTCTTATACAGATTCTTAAGAGAAAATTTCAAGTACACTGGATTTCAGTTTCCCAGATAAAGGTAGATCTCAGACTCATAGAAGTATTCATTCCAAACATCTAGAAGCATAAATTATATCAATAAAATTAGTGGAATCTCTCAAGATTTTTTGAGATCAGTTCATGGAAGTTTGAATTTATGAAATCCTGGAATGAAGCAGCTGGATCACTTTGTGGTAAAACACTTACATAAAATTCTATTTTATTTAAGATCTTGTAAAAGTATATCTTTGAATATTCCTAATAAATCCAGAACAAATTGAAATAAGATTGTGTATCTTTCTTCTTTCTCATATGGGAGATGCTTGCAGTGGTTCAAGTTCTATCTTTAGAAAATGAAAAATAAAAGTTCTTCTTGAACTCCTGAAAATTGAAACAATTTTGAGAAAATTCTCTTTTTAATGTTTGGAAACCCTAGAAAATTGCAAACTTGTAGGAAAAAAAATTAGGCAATCTAGTTACAAAGGACAAAAATTGTGTTAAGATATATAGAAATACAAACCTTAGATCTACTTCCAACTTCAATTTTAACTTTGGGGGAACCCCTCAAAGATCCATAAGCTCATATGGCCACAACTAGTAATTCCTATACAAATAGTTTAGAGCAAATTGAAATTTCACTGGATTCCAGTTTCCTATATCAAGTTAGATATCAGTCTCATAGAAGTATTCATTCCAAACATTTAGAAGTGTAAACTATTCTAAACAAATGATTTGAATCTCTCAATAAAAATGGTTTGAGATCAGGTCATGAAATTTTGAATTTCTAAAATCCTAGAATGAAGCAGCTGGATCACTTTGTGGTAGAACACTTAAAAAAATACTATTTGATTTCAGATCTTGTAAAAGTATATCTTTGAAGATCCCTAATAAATCTAGAGACAATTTAAATAAGATTGTGTATCTTTCTTCTTTCTCATATGGGAGATGCTTGCAGTGGTTCAAGATTTATCTTGAGCAAATTAACAATAACAGTTCTTCTTGCACTCTTAAAAATTTGAAAAATTATGAGAAAATGCTCTTTTTACGGTTTGGAAACCCTAAAAAATTGAAAAACTACAGGAAAAGTATTAGGCAATCTAGTTACAAAGGTAAAAAATTGTGTTAAGATATATATTCCAAAATTTGAAACCTGAAATTCTCCAATTCATTGCAATGGGGTAACTTTATTAGTCAATTTCAAAGAGGGGTTAACAGCTTGCTTAAAAAAATAAATCCCTCTTGCTGTTCAAATACTATTGCAATTGAAGCAATTTGAAAATTGATTAATTAATGTTGATGCTAGAAAAAATAGCTTTGTATTGCTGGTCACAGAATCTTGAAATCAAAGAAATAGATTGATTGATCAATTGAGCTTGATAATTGGTTTAAAATAAATGATTCCTTGCACAAAATCAAGTCACAATCAACTTTGGAAATAAATCAAAAAGTAAATCCACAATCAAAGACATCACAGAAAAAGAAAAAAAAACTTCAACCTCAAACTCCAGCCCAAATCTAAAGGCTCAGGAATTGATTGAAACTCAGATTTTGCAGGAAAACAAAAAAACTGGATTCTTCAAGAGCAACAAAAAATTTAGGAGGAATAAGTAAGGTTTATTTATTTAATGTGGATGAAATCAAAATCTAAAACCTTTTTCCAAGCAATTAGCCTCAAAAGCAGCTCAGTCAAAAAAGTACCTTGTGGTTATCTTGACACTTGCAAAGGGAACTACACATCATCCAAATTTGTGTAATTAAATCTTTGAGCCTGCACAAAAATTCACCCTAAAAGTTTGATATTTTTATGACCTCATTCTTTCAAAAATTCCTAATTTTTTCTTCTAGATTTTATTCCTCAAGTCTTCCATAAAACTAGAATTTGAAATTTCTTCAAAAACAAATAAATCATTTTCTAGAGATAGACAGTCTTTCCATCTATTTAGGAATTAGTGAATCAAAGAAATCTCATTGTGCTACCCATAAGACACAAAGGATATTTATTTCTTCCTATCTTCCAAGCTTGAAATGATGCTCATTTGTATTTGAAATACCCCCCTGGACAATAAAACACTATGCCATGGATTTCTTTTTTTATTGAAATTATTAAGTGAATTGGCAAAAAGGAATAATATAAATTCAAAATCTTTTTCCACAGAATAATAATTCTTCCTCCAACAAAGAATTGACCAGTTTAACTAACAGATCCACTAAGTTGGATTCCAGCTTTCTGCAGGGAGATTTTCAATATCTGAGATTTCCTTTGAATTTACCTCTTCAAATGATTTAGGTATTATTTATTTTTAATTTCACTTATATACTTCAAGTTTATACAAAAGAAAAACAGCGCATACTTAGAAGTGTATTTTTAGCTTTTTAACTCTTTCAAATAAGCCCCATAACTTGAAGCTAATCCCCAAAGATGTTGATAAAGTGGAAAATTTGGAAATTATAAGAGTCTTTGATTAGACTTTATTGTGGTCATCATTTTTTTTTCAGCCTTTGAAGACCATAAAATTTATCCACACCATCCTTAAAATAATAGGATAAAACTGATGGGCCCAGACACTTTTCCTGGTCATGTTTTGTTGTTCTCAAAGAATGAATCTAAAAAAAGTTTAGGATACATGGTGAAAAATGCAGAAATATTTTTCCTTGAAAACAGGATGCAAGCACTGGAAATCCTGTGTTAGTTGCTCCAAATAATGATGAAAGCCTGTTTATTTTCTTTCATTCTAAGAAAATGATTTATTTTAATTGGAAATTAAATGATCCACTAACACTTACCTTGAATGTTTGAAATAGTTTCCACCAAGCTACTCATTTCCCAAACTCGAAAATTTGGATTTTTATAGATTTATTTTAATTAAAAAAATTTAATGAATACTTGACTGCTATGAGAACATATTTTGGAATCTATTATGATAATCTCATGCGTTTGAGCCTCATTAATTGCCCTTCCAAATTTCAGCATTTTTTCAATGAATTATCTTATGATCTTTTAGAGGTAGTCATCATGGTATATCTTGAAAATATACCAGTCTATTCCAATAATATTTAAGATATAATCCTCCATTTTTCAGAAGTTCTGTGAAAAATTTGAAAGCTTATTTTTTTCAAAAATTTCAAAAAAAAAAGTTTCATACAAGCATTATTTGTTTCTTTGGTGTTTCAATTTTGCAAGGAGGTATTTCTATGGATAAAGAAAAGTTTGAATTAATCTTGGAATGGACAGCATTAGAATTTTTCCATACTTTACAAGTTCATTCAAAATTATGAAAAGATAATTTTTAATCTTAATAACCTTCTTTGAAAATATATTCCATTTTTTCCTAATGAACCAGCTGCTTTATATTTAAAAGCTTTCAAGAAAAAATTTATTAAATCACATAAAATGTTTCCTTTAAAAAATCTGGCTTGAAATATTTTAATAAAATATGCAAGCAATCATTCCATTTCATGTTTTATCTCTGAAATATCTTCTCCTTCAAGTTAATCTCAAGAAAAATCCTTTGAATCAGCAAAATTACAGTCTTCTGATCTCAATTAAAAAATTGATGGCAAGGTACTTCTCACATTTATGTATCATTAAGAAACAAAATTTTAAATTCAAAGCCTTGTGGAATCCTTTGAGTTTTGGAACTCTATAAATTATTTCAATAAGTGCATGAGAAAAAAAAGTTCTAACAGGGAGTTTGTCACATTGGGGAAATGCCTCTCTGATTCAACTTGACCATAGAGTAATTAGTGTAAAACTGGAAGTATTTTCCAATTATTTTTCACTTTATGAAACTTTTTATCATCAGGAGGGGGAAACATTTTCCAATTAAATTACTGCAAAAAATCAAAAAAATTCATCAAATTTAAACCCCAGGTTTAAATAAATAGAAGGGAATCTTCAAAAAGATACCTTCAAAATTTTCAAAGCTCAATTGAGATATTATCACTGTTTCAAACTGTGAACCAAACCAAATCTTGACACAAAGAACTGATAAATAAAGAAAGAAAATATTTTTTTATATAATGAAGCAACAGTAACTCCTAACGTCCCTCTGGTTAAGTTATAAATCTGTGAATATAGGCAAAAATATCTGATTTCCAGTCATCATGGGCAGGGTAAAAAATGTTCATTGCACAATAGTTCTTCAAGAATGGTATGGACAAGGAACTAGAAAGAAATTTTTAATCTTTCTAATATTCCAAATTTCAAAATTCCTCAGATCACTGGAGGTATGTGCTTCTTCCTCTTCTTCCAATCCTGCATATTCCTTTGAAATCAATTTACATGTATTTAATAAATCACAAAAGTATTTTGGATGGATTTTATAACATTCTAGTTATATTGGATTGATCTTCAAGGATTGCCTTGCTTCTTTGAAGCAAGATATCTGAAAATTTGGAATTTCAAGCTAATTTAGTTTTAAAAATTTTCTTCTGAAAGTGTGCAATCCCAAAAATGATTAAAATAAACAATGGATCCTTATTTCTTTCAAGCTTGTGGAATTTGCTATCCCATATTTTATATATCAATTCAAATTTATCAATGGACTGCCACCTGTAAATGGTTGGAAAAAATAAAGAAATTAATCAGATAATCAGACAGTATCTTTGGATGGATTTCAAATTAAAAAAAGAGGAATGGAAAAGATGGCTTTTGCTAGCTAAATTGGAATAAGAAAGATTAAATGTTTCCTCAAACAAACAGTTCCACTTTCAGAATATTTGTAAAAGGGAATACATATTTTGATTTTATCAATGTGGCTTCTTCAGAAATCACTATCTATCCCCCATTCAATCTATTCAACAGTAACTGCAACCCAACCTTGAAGCAGCCAATTTTTGCTCTAAGTAACAAGCTGAAATAATTTGAACTCTTGAACCACAAATTGAAGTTGGATATTTGGTTCTCTGAAGCATTTCAAATATTGAAATACCATGAATGTCTCCAAAAGGAGAATTTGGATCTTCAAAATAAAATAATTAATTTAAATAAAAACTTACCAATTATCTCTGCCTCAAAAATGAAAAGCTATCCATCTTTTATTTCAAATGTTAATCCTAGAGCCCCCTTGGGGTCTATAACTGGGAAAAAATCATCCCCTTCTGGTATGGAAGGGAGAGATGGTTATGAAACCTAAACCAGGCTGTTAAGATTTCATGGACTAGGTGAGTAATATGAAACAACCTGAGAAATAACAGAAGGAATTATGGTGAAAGAAACCAACAGAAATGGCACCTCCACAAGAAGGGTAATGGCCCTGAGTAGACTAGGTAGAGAAAAAACAGACCAATAATCCCAGTATTACTTGATAGCTAAGGAGGAATGAAGAACTCAGTCAATCTTGAGGTTGAGTTGAAAGTTTGGTTGGAGCCTACTGCAATATTGAGCCCAATGGTGATCAGGCTGAGTTTTTGAATCTTGGGCCAATCCTCCCAAGTCAAGTCAAAAGAAAGATATACCAGAGTTCTGGTGATCAGGAAAAGATTCCAAAAGTAAAAGGCCAATGTTAAATTTGCAACCCAAAGGTTGCAAATGGACATGAATGGACTTTCAGAAGCGTACGTGGTTGCAAACGCTGGATCACTCCCAAAAAAAACATGATCCAGGCTGCTTCCGACTGGAGCAAACCCCAAGAGGTTGCAAAGCCCCGTTTGCTACTCAGGTTGAGTTGAAAAAAGGGCTTTGTAACCTAAAATTGGTTTCAAAGCCCTGTTTGCTACTAAAATCAAGTATCAAACAGGGATTTGGAACCTAGAAGTGGTTGCAAACAAGGAACTGGGCTGTGCCTGTTTTCCAAGACCATTTGGGGAGAAATTGCCCCAAATGAGTCATTTGAGGGGGCAATTGGGGTACCTAGGCACCCCTGGACCACACTTGAGTGGCGTCAACCCAAATTTGGGGATTTGGAACACTGTGTGGGACCAGTATTGGACCACAAAAAGAAACTTGGGAATCAAACACTCTGCCTATTGGCAAAAACTCTTGAAACAAACCTTGTACACACACACCACACGCCCGTTGGATAAATTAATCTTTCTCAAACCACAATTGAACTAACTTTTGGAGTTGTTGGATTGAAAATTGCATGGAATGCTAAATGATGATGTTAAATTCACAACTCCCAGTCGTGTGAGAGTCTTTTAGGGCCCTAAACAGTCCAATGGACGGGTGGGGGCCCATACACGCGTCCAAGATGCGTGTGCGGGCAAAAACAGGCTTCTAGACGCGCCCAAGGGGTTTTCTCAAACACACGCAACCCCCAGGGGTCCGTATACACACCGTAAATGGCGTAATTGAGCCATTTACCCCTGTGCAACTTTGTACATGGTGTATTTGAGCCTTGTACCCCCATAAATGGCGTTTTTGAGCCTTGTTTGGGGGTACACGGCCGCCCGGGGGTTGTGCCAAACATTTTGGGTCCCCCTGGACCACATTTGGGTTCCATCAAACCAAATTTGGGATCAATGCTTACTATGTGGTACTGTTTTTCCACATCTAGAAATCATAAAGTGACAGTAAAGTGAAATTAAATTGAAATCAAGTGAAATTAAATTGAAATCAAGTGAAATTAAATTGAAATCAAGTGAAATTAAATTGAAATCAAGTGAAATTGAGGTGCCACTATAGGAAAATGCAAAAAAACATCCCACAAAATTTATCTTTATCAAATTGAAAGTGAGCAAACTTGGTAGTTTTACAATTGAAAGTTGGATTGAATACTGAAGTAGTATTGCATTTTTTTGCAATATTGGAATAGTGGCAAGCCCTCCTTTTAACATGGCCATGTTCAAGGACTACATTGGTGCAATGAACCAAGCTGCATAAAAGAAGGATTTGGGTAATGAATCATTGGAAGCCCCAATTGCATCCTCATAAAGGTTAAAAATTGAGGAACAAAATGTTTCTCAAATGGAAATGACCTCTGGTGGTGAGTAATATTTTATGTTACTCGTCTTTTCCTATTGAATTTGATTGAAACTGATGGAGTGCATGCAATAAATATAACTATGTAACTATGACAGATCCACTTGCCCCACCTCCTGTGAGAGCTTTTCCTACAAGGGAAGAGGCACAAATGTATTTTCAAACATGGGCAATGAAGCATGTTTACGCTTTAACAGTTTTAAACTCAAATCATGAGAAATATCTGGATTTAGCCTGTGATAGACATGGTTTGTACTTGGGGGAATTTCTCACCAAATGGTCAAGGCAAACTCACACACGGAAGGTTGGGTGCAAGTTTTTAATCCATGCTAGTCACACAAAGGCGGATGCCTTGTGGCAAATATCCTAAAAGAATGATCAACATAAACATGAACTATCTCCACACCCCTCAGTGAATCCTCACCTGAGGGTAATCTCTGGGGTAGCCTTAGACAATCTTAAAGAAGGCATGAATGATGGGCTCAATAAAATTCAACTCAAAATAATATTGAGCAAGATCAATGGTGGAAAATATGTTGATTACCAAACAATCTATAAAACTAAGCTTAAGGTAGGGCTTGAAGAGATGAAGGGAAAAAGTGTTATGGAGGTCCTCCTTGAACAATTTGGGAATTCAGGTTGTTTTCATTGAGAAAAATTCAGTGGAGAGGGTCACTTGGAGGCCCTATTCTTGGCTCACCCAGAGTAACTAAAGCTTTGCAAGCAATTCCATCATATAGCTATGGTGAATTGTACTTATAAGACAAATAAGTACAACATCCCCCTATTGCACTTAATAGGGATTACTTCCAACCAGAAAACTTTCTTAAAAGATCTTGTTTTTATAACCAGAGAAACGTTTGAGTTCTACAGTTGGTCTGTAAATGCACTAAAGGAGTTGGATTATGATCCTGAGAGACTTCCAAAAGTCTTTGTGATGGACCATGAAAAAGCTTTGATCCATGCTCTAGAACAAATATTCCATGAGTCAACAAGACAGTGCTGTCAATGGCAATTGTATAAAAACATACAAGCAAACTATAAAGTGCGCTTTAATAATGAAGTTGAAGGGTGGCAAATCTCTATGTCTCTTTGGGCTAAGTATGGGGCCTCAAAAACCAAGGAGGAGGCAGAGGTCAATGATGCGGAACTTAGAGTAAGTTTCAAATCACTGCCTCTACGGTTGATCTTCCTAGTTTTGGGTTGTTTATATTATGACTTGTATAAAGTGTTTTTTGGAAGACCATGAGGATGTACTTGAGTATATGGATCATAATATCTTCCATATCAAATAGAATTTTGTAACAGCTTGGACTTGCAAAAACCCTGAATTTGGAAATAAAACAACTTCTTGGGTTGAAGGGGCCCATGTTACCCTCAAAGAATTCCTTGAAAACTCTTTGGGAAACATGTCGGATGTTTGGAAAAACCTAAAGGGAACTGTTTCCAATCAAATTAAATTGGTTCAGGCTGCCCTTTACAACTCTCAAATAAAGATTGGAATAGTTCTTCCTACTGAAATTTCATTATTAGGATACAAGGTGACTTTAAAAGCAATCAAAATTGTTGGGGATCACTTGGAGTGGTTAAAGCGGAACCATGATGGGGAAGTGTACACCAAGTCATACTCAATGACTATGGGTTTTCCCTGTTCCCACCAAATAGGGGAACTACTAGCCTCAAGAGGCTCCATTGTGCCTGAAGATGTTCATCCTCAGTGGAGGTTGAATTATGACACTTGCAGTTCTAGTTATGTAAGTTGGTTTAAGTTGGATTGTCAAAATCACTTTTTGATTGATGCTTTTTTATAAATGATTTTTGAATGATTATTCCTACTTGACCAATATTTGATCCTTTTGAATTTTTAAAGTTCAATGTTGATGAACTGCTCAACAATTCTAAGTGACATGAGAAGCTCAATGAAATGATGTTGAAACATTCTGATCAAGATCATTGCAGGCTTTTGAAGCACTTGATGAAGGAGACAGCCAATTATTGATAAAAGCCAAGAATCAAACCTAAAGTCTTGAAATCAAGCAGAGGACATCCAAAATTTACAGATAACCAGAAAGATCCTTCTTGATTTGAACAAATTGAAAAGGAACTTAAGTGGGCAAAGAGAAGTAAAAGCGCACCAAAGAAGAAAAGACAAAAGATTGTAATCTTTTCTTTTGTGAAAGGTTCATTTTTTTTGGTTTAATGAGCTTATTGAGAAATGTTTATAGTCCAAGTCAGGCTCTTCATCGGAATTTCATAGTTCAATGGAAGAGACTGAAATTCCATTGGGTTTGGTGCCATTGGAATTCAATTCCTTTTCAAAGGATGAAGCAGAGGCAATGGAGGAGTAAAACAGAAGCTCATATTTGGTGAGTGGTGATTCCTTGAACAAGATTAGAATTTTGGCTGACTACTTTTTGATTTTAGGAAGTAAATTACTACAATCAAATACCTGAAAACTTACATGACTTCTTGGGTGAGGTTTGGGACCCGGTTTGTGATGGAAATCAGGGTTTTAGAGTCATTGCTAAATCACTTGGGTATGATGAAAATGTATGGTTTGAAGTTTGGAAAGAAATGCTTGAAAAATTGAGGAAAAATAAGGGATGCTATTCTAAGATCCTTGGCAGCAGTAAAGATGTTGAAAATATATAACAAAGAATTGATTTCAATGACACCAATGAAAAGATTTCCTCTTCAAAATGGCTTTCAAAGCTTGAAATGTGTCAAATAATAGCTGATAATTATGGAAGACAAATATGTTTCATTTCATTGGAATCATGTTGTTCTTTTAAACCTATGAAAATGGGTGTAAAAGAACAATCAGATACTTAGTTCATTTGCTTTTTTAACAATAACCATTGGGTTCAGCTTGTACCTAAGGGAGATGTGATTCCAATCCCGCCCATAGTTTCCAAACCATGTTACATGATTTCTAAAAAAGCATCTTGTTGGGTTGATAACCTCAAAGATCAACTTGGGTTGTATTCTAACTTATAGATTAATTTCATTATTTGGGTTTGGTTTCTGATGCTGATATTCTAATTCTATTAATATAAAGGGTTATCACATTTTGAACATCATTATGTTGAGTTTTTTGAGTTAACATCATTATGATGAGTTTATGGAATGAGATTTTAATGGTAAGTAAGTTCAACTTGGGTTGGGCTGATCCCATCATAAGGAGTATTTTTACTTCTTGTGATGGGATCAGCTTAACACAAGTGGAAATTGTTTTTTTGGTTTTTTTACTTTAGGGCTGGTCAAAAGACTTGTATTTTTTTGGGAACTTTTACTTTAGGGCTGATAAAAAGAATTATTTTATTTAATTTTGGATGGTCAAAAGACTGTCATTTTTTTGGAACTTTTATTAGGGATGGTCAAAAGACTTTTTGCATTTTTGGCCCTTTTACTTTAGGGCTAGTCAAGTTGAACTTGAATTTTTTACTTGAATGTGAAGAGAACCGGTTGGTTGTCTTTAGTGTTTATTGTTTCAATTTTTGCTTTTTCATTTTTGCTTATTTTTATTTTATTTCTGATTCTTTTTTTTTTAACCAAAGAATCAACTTTTTTTGATCTTTTGGTTGATTTCCGTTTTTTTTTGTATTTTTATTTAATTTATTTTGGTTTATTTTATACCCTTTATTTTTATTATTATTTTTTTCTTCCCACCAGACTTTTAGCCCTGTGGCATGGCTACACAACTACATCTTGGTTGTGTGGGGCTCTACACGGCCCAAATGTAGTTGTGCAGCCACCACACGGTAGTTGGGTGCCCTTTGGAGTACAGCCCGGCCACACTCAAATTTTTTGGGGTCTGCATGGCTCATTTGAGCAGTGAATTTAACAAAACCCAATGCTAAATTGCCATTGAATTTCTTTTATGGGAACAGTTGCAAGCCCAAGCCCTCCCAGATTAAAGAAGGCTACTTTAAAGGACTTAATTAAAAGTGTACTTAAAAAAGTTTTGGTGGTATCTAGGGATTTGAGTAGGGAGTTGGAAAGCAAAACATTGGAAGCCCAAATTGCATCCTCATCTACAGTTACAATTGAGGATTAAGATGTTTCTTCACAAAAGGAACAAGATGTTCTGTCACATCATGAATTGACTAAAGGTTGTGGGTGACATTTCATATGTCATTAGAATGAGAAAGATTTTGCTTGACAAATACTAATGTAATTAAGGGGTGCCAGACCTGCTTGACCTCCTCCTGTGAGAAATTTTGCTAGTAGGAAAGAAGCCAAGATTTATTTTCAAAAATGGGAAGCCATGCATGGCCATGCATTGACAACTTTCAAAGCAAGGAAGGATAAATATGTAAATCTAGCTTGTGAAAGATATGGGGTTTATGAAGGGCCCTGCCTCACCAAAACTCAAAGGGAAACTCACACTAGGAAGTTTGGGTGTCAATTAATGATCTGTGAAAGTAGGAAAGTAGCAGATACCACGTGGCATCTCTCCATTAGAAATTTCCTACACAATCATCAACCATCAGAAAGTCCTTCAGTGCATCCTCAACTGAGGAGAATATCAGGTCAAGCATTAGATTTACTTAGGGAAGGAATGAAAGATGGGATCGATATGGTGAAACTTAAAAGGAAATTGAGAAAGATTGATGATAGAAAAATCTATAACACTAAGAAAAAGGTAAAGCTTGCTGAACTGGATGGGAAAGGTGTTATGGACGCTCTATTGGAAATGCACCAGGAATCCCAGTGGGTTTCCAGGTCCAAATTTGGTGGAGAGGGTCACTTAGAGGCCTTTCTCTTAGCCCATTCCAAGTCTATAAAACTATTCAAAAAATTCCATCACCTTTATTTGTTGGATTGAACTTATAAAACAAATAGGTACAAAATCCCTCTATTGCATGTTGTAGGAATGACTTGTAACAAAAAGACTTTTTCAAAGGATTTTTTTTATAACAAAAGAAAAATATGAGTTTTATAGTTGGGAGTTGAATGCATAAAAGGAGTTGGCTTATGATTCTGAGAGGCTTCCATAAGTCTTTGTGACAGACTGAAGAGGCTCTGATTTGTTCTATTAAAAACAGTTTTCCTGAGTCATCCAGACAGTGCTGTACATCAAACTTGTCTAAAAACATACAAGCAAACTGTAAAGTGTGCTTCAGTAATGATGAGGAAGGTTGGAAAAAGTTTATGACTCTTTGGGGAATGTTTAGGGACTCTAAAACCAAGGGGGAGGCAGAAGCAAATGATGCTGAACTCAGAGTAAGTCAATATATTGACTATTGATATCTTTTGGGAATTGATCTCTGTTGGGAGTGCTTACTTTGAAACTTGTATACAGTCTTTTCTGAAAGACCATGAGGATGTACTTGAGTATATGGAAAAGAATATTTTTCCTATCAAAGAGAATTTTATAACGGCTTGGACTTGTGTCTACCCAGCATTTGGAAATAAAACTACGTCTTGGGTAGATTGGGCCCATTCCACTTTCAAACACTTACTAGTGGGATCTTTGGGGAACATTTTGGATTTGTGGAAACACCTTGAGGGAACTATTGAAAGTAAGATCCAATTGGTCCATGCAGCACTTAAAGACTCTTGAATGAAGCTGGGAACAGGTCTGCCAACAGAGCCATTACCTTTGAGTTAAAAATTGTCAATTTAAGCAATTAAACTCATTAAGGAACAATTTGAGAGGTTAAAGAGCAATCACAATGGCAAGGTGTGATCACCGTCATTTTTAAAAACAATGAGCTTGCCTTTTTCCCACATTATAGGTGAAATAATAGCATAAAGAGGATCCATTGTGCCTGAGGATGTTCATCCTTGGTGGCAGTTAGGCTATGACCCTTTCAATGAAGTGAGTTGGTCTTTTTGAAGGGTATGAATTATTGAATTGACAGATTAATTGTTGGATTGAAAAATTAATTATTGGATTGAAAGATTAATTATTTGATTGAAAGATTAATTATTTGATTGAAAGATTAATTATTGGATTGAAAAATTGATAATTATTTTGGTTTTGACAGTTTGGAGCAGATTCAGGGCTTGAAAAAGAATCTCAAATGTTGAGAAAATGGAATTCAATGTATAGGAAACAACCTAAAGAAGTTAGGTTGGAGATTCTAAGGTCAAAGCTTTAGAATACAGCCGCTTTGATTGCAAAGCCAAGGCTTGAGCCACAGGGGCTAAAGTCAAGGAACAGTCAACAAACATTGAAAGCAAAACATTGTGAACTTTCAAAATTTGAGCACGTGGAAAGAGAAATTAAGAGGGAAAAAAGGGAGAAAAGGGGAACCAAAAGACCAAAGAAAGTAAGTCTTTTATTTTGAGAAAATTTAATTTTTAAGTTTTAATAAACTGATGGGATATTGATTTTGGTAGCACAAGGAATCATCTTCATCTGAATCTCATAGTTCAAAGGAAAAGACTGAAAAGAGGATTAAAAGGGGATCAAAAAGACCAAAGTCAGTGAGTATTTTATTTTGAAAAGTGTCCATTGGTATTGGATGACTGATGGGAAATGATAATTATATTACTAGTCTTTAGGATCAGACTCTCAATTTCATAGTTCGGTTGAAGAAAGTGAAATTTCATTGGGGTCAGTGGCATTGTAATCAGATTCCTTTTAAAAGGATGAAGAATAACAAATTGAGGAGTCAAACGGAATCTCATCTTTGGTGAGTGATGATTCCTTTAATGAGATTAGAATTGTGGTGGCTAAATAATTGTTAATTTTGGGAAGTGAATTACCTCAATGAAATACCTGAGAACTTAAAACACTTCTTGGGTGGGTTTTGGGATCCGGTTGGTGATGGAAATTGTGGATTTAGAGTTGCTTCTAAATTGATTGGGTATGATGAGCTTGGATGGTTTTAAGTAAGAAAATAAATTCTTGAAACTTTGAGAAAAAAGAAGGGGTGCTATTCTAAGATCCTTGGGGGAAATAAATTTGTTGAAAAGATAGAAACAAGACTTTATGTTAATGACATCAATGAAAAGATTCCCTCTTCAAAATGGCTTTCAAAGCTTGACATGGGTCAAATAATAGCAGATAATTATGGAAGACCAATTTGTTTCATTTCATTGGATTCATGTTGTAATTATACACCTATGAAAATGGGTGTAAAAGAACAATCAGATCCTTAGTTCATTTGCTTTGTTAACAATAACCATTGGGTCCAGCTTGTACTTAAGGGAGATGTGATTCCAATCCCTCCCATAGTTTCCAAACCATGTTTGATGATTTCTAAAAAGGCATCTTGTTGGGTTGATCACCTCAAAGATCAACTTGGGTTGTATTCTAACTTATAGATTAATTTCTTTATTTGGGTTTGGTTTCTGATGCTGATATTCTAATTCTATGAATATAAAGGGTTATCACATTTTGAACATCATTATGTTGAGTGTTTTGAGTTAACATCATTATGATGAGTTTTTTGAAGGAGATTTTAATGGCAAGTCAGTTAAAGTTTAGGGCTAGTCAAAAGTTGAACTTGTATTCTTTGGCCCATTTACTTTAGGGCTAGTTAAGTTGAACTTACTTGTATTTTTTCAGGGGCCATTTTGAGGGCTTTGAAGATATTGTGGAGAAGCAATATTCAAGTAAGTCCATTGATTGAATATCCTTGCTTTCACAATGAAGATCATTGATATTGCCCTCCAAAAAAACAGTGAAATCACAGATGCCTTTTTCAGGCATTAGTCAAGTTGAACTTGTATATTTCCAGGCCTTTTTCATTTTTTTTCCTTTTTTGGTACTCATATTTTTTTGTTTTTTGTTCTTTTTTGGTGGTTCTTTTTAATAAATGAAAGGCTGGCCTAAATGAAAATATTTATTTCTATTTGTTTGTTTTTATTTGTTTTTATTTGTTTTTATTTGTTTTTATTTGTTTTTATTTGTTTTTATTTGTTTTTATTTGTTTTTATTTGTTTTTATTTGTTTTTATTTGTTTTTATTTGTTTTTATTTATTTTTCTTTTTCTTTATTTTTCTTTTTCTTTATTTTTCTTTTTATTTCTTTTTATTTCTTTTTATTTCTTTTTATTTCTTTTTATTTCTTTTTATTTCTTTTTATTTCTTTTTATTTCTTTTTATTTCTTTTTATTTCTTTTTATTTCTTTTTATTTCTTTTTATTTCTTTTTATTTCTTTTTATTTCTTTTTATTTCTTTTTATTTCTTTTTATTTCTTTTTATTTCTTTTTATTTCTTTTTATTTCTTTTTATTTCTTTTTATTTCTTTTTATTTCTTTTTATTTCTTTTTATTTCTTTTTATTTCTTTTTATTTCTTTTTATTTCTATTTATTTCTATTTATTTCTTTTTATTTCTTTTTATTTTTTTTTATTTTTTTTTATTTCTTTTTATTTCTTTTTATTTCTTTTTATTTCTTTTTATTTCTTTTTATTTCTTTTTATTTCTTTTTATTTCTTTTTATTTCTTTTTATTTCTTTTTATTTCCTTTTATTTCTTTTTATTTCTTTTTATTTGGTTTTATTTATTTTTATTCCTGTTTCTTTATTTTTATTTATTTTTATCTATTTTTATCTATTTTTATCTATTTTTATCTATTTTTATCTATTTTTATCTATTTTTATCTATTTTTATCTATTTTTATCTATTTTTATCTATTTTTATCTATTTTTATCTATTTTTATCTATTTTTATCTATTTTTATCTATTTTTATCTATTTTTATCTATTTTTATCTATTTTTATCTATTTTTATCTATTTTTATCTCTTTTTATCTATTTTTATCTATTTTTATCTATTTTTATCTATTTTTATCTATTTTTATCTATTTTTATCTATTTTTATCTATTTTTATCTCTTTTTATCTATTTTTATCTATTTTTATCTATTTTTATCTATTTTTATCTATTTTTATCTATTTTTATCTATTTTTATCTATTTTTATCTATTTTTATCTATTTTTATCTATTTTTATCTATTTTTATCTATTTTTATCTATTTGTATCTATTTTTATCTATTTTATCTATTTTTATCTATTTTTATCTATTTTTATCTATTTTGATCTATTTTTATCTATTTTTATCTATTTTTATCTATTTTTATTTATTTATATTCATATTTATTTATTTATATTTATTTTTACTTGTGATTATTTTTTATTTTATTTATTTTTATTTGAATTTTAGTTTTAATTTTTTTTTGTTTTGCAAATGGGTAGTGAATGGCCGTTTGCGACAAAAAATTATTTGCGAGTTGCGCCACGCGACCCCTTTTAGGTAGTGAATAGGGGTTGTGAATTCGCAAATTGCACATTGGCCAAAGTAAAAGTGTCAGTAAGATTGGGAGCAGGGAAGGCAAGTAGGATACTTGAGAGGATCCAGGCAGTTTGATGCAGCAAGCTTGAAAAGTGACATGCAGGTGATATATCAAGGAAGTAGCACATGCACTATGAGCTGGGAACAAATAAAATTTGACACAACAGGAAAAAATGAAAAGAGATAACATAGGAAAACAAAATAAGGGAGGAAGATAAATGAAAATATAAAGAAACTTGAGATACAAGGAACACCATGAGCATGAATAGCAACATCTGGAACCTGGAGAAATCAAATATCATCTTGATTGAGAAGTAAAATATTTCATTAATTCAAATTTATTCAAAGGAAAGTTAAATTTATTTGGAAAATTGATTGAATATCAGTCTTGTGAGAACTATATAGTGGGTGAATAAAATTCTTTTAGGAATTCTATCTCAATTTTCTTTTTAAAATAAGGAAATTAAACTGTGGAATAAAACAGTTTGGAAAGAATTCTAAGTCTTCTGGGGGATTTTCTGGTGGTCTCCATTTCCCCTAAAAATTGAATCAGTTTCATAGAAAAAACAAAAAATAGGAAGGCAAATGTTTTATAATTTTATTTTAAAATTTTCCTTGAATAGTTTTCCACCTCTGAAGCATTGGACATATTTAAAGCCTTTGAATGACCCCTGAAACGTATATTGGGAATCTTCTGGGGGCAATTTTGCACCAGGAAAGTCTTCATGTGTGATTTCCTTTGAAATTTTGTATGAAACTAATTGGTTTTGAAAATGCTTTTGAATGTATTATGATTATTCAAACTTGATAGTGAAACAGTAGATATTTTAAAAGATTAATTATTGTGAAAAAATTAATTCTTTCTCAGTGGATAAATTTAGGTGAAATATCCAATTTTTTCTAATTAAAAATATCTTGTCAGAGAAATAGAAAAAAATAAACTTTGGGAGCAGAAATGAGTTGAAGTTACTTCAATATCTTGAATAAATTTGTTTTTGTTTTGAATTATTTTTTGGATTATTGAAAACATAAATTTTAATAACAAAAAACATGAACCAGAAAATGACAATAAAATGGCCTCTTGAAAATTATGTAAAAGTGAATTTTAATAATTATTCTAATGGGTTAAATTTGATTGAAGTTTTAGGAAGAATGAATTTTGAAATTCTTTGGAGGATATATTCTTTCTATGATTTGAAAATTCCATTGCTATGCGGATTATTCTCCTCACAAACTATCTCATATCCAGTACAAACCATGTTTTTGAAGAATCTTGAGACATTCAATTTTTTGATGGTGCAGTTGTATGCAATCCTCTATAGTAAAGAATAACCAGAAATTTGAGAAGGAATAACCAAAATTTGGTCCTGTGGCCTGACCCTCCATCTTGCTAACATTCACAAAACTGGTGTATCTAAAACACCAAAAATAAATTGACATGAATTCCTCTGCTACCCATAAAATTTTGAAAAATCCTTACTAAAGTTTGAAAACCCACAAAAAATCTATAAAGAAATTCAAACTGCTAGACTCTAACTAAATTTAATTTCAACAAATCCCACAAAATTTTGAAAAATCAATGCATAATATTTTCTTAATTTCTTTTTTTCTAATTTTTGGATAGATTTTTGAGGGGGTAAAGCCCCTTCAAGAAATATAAAAAATACTTTATTGGGGTTTCAGAACTCCCTTCCAACAAATACACTTTCAAACCTATAGTTTTTCAAAGTCAAAAGAGTGAATCCAAATCAGAACAGTTAATATGCGCAAGAAATCCAGAAAAAATGAAAGTGCTTCGATTTTTTGGGTTAGGTGCATGAACAATATGATCCCCTATTATTGTTTGTTTCCTTTTTTTTAAAAGGGAAATTCCACAATTCCTAACATGCCATTAGAAATCAAAAAAAAAACCACTTGTTTCACATCAGAAATGTCAGAGTTCCCTGAAAGCAAATGAGTTTTTTCAGATAAAGTATTTAAAGGCATTTGAAGCCTCAACCACAAATTTTTCCATATATTGGTCCATGTCATAGAACCCTGTTTTCCCACCTCCTTCTACCTCCAACCTCATCCAAAAATTCTGATTCATTACTCTCATCACTTCATCACTCTCATCACTTCCTCCCTCTCATCACTCTATCACTCTCATCACTTATTTCTCTCATCACTTATTGATCTCATGAATTCATCACTCTCATCAACTTATTTCTCTCATCACTTCATTTCTCTTACTCTTTTGAAATGGCCCCTCAGCAAGTATGCCCCTGAAATTCCACACAAAAAATCCAATGCACCAAATAAAAAATCCCCCAGGAACTCTACATCAAACAATCTTCCCCCATCAGCTTTCAAAGGCTCAATTCAGTTCAAGAGAGCAGATTAAATCATCCTGGTAAACTGGCTCAAAAATTAACTCCAACTATGATTCTTTCTTTGGATCCAAAAATGAAACACAAGTTGGCCAACCTCCATTCTCTAAGGTTGATGGTTATCTAACAATTGCCAATGAAATAAAGAATAAAACCAAAGGTAGGCTGGATCTTTCATCCAAACAGATGAGGGAGCAATCCAAGAACTATTTATACAAGTAAAAAAAGGACCACTCAATGTCAATCTCCACTGGCTTTGGTATAACCAACTCCAATAAAGCCATGGGAATCAACTTGGTGGTTGATAAGTTGGACTCAATTTTTCTTTTTTCACTTCCAATTTTTGTGATTTGAAGATATCATGGAGAAGTTTCCAGACCACACAACCTTCTTTTTCAATCCATTCCTCTGCCACTTCCAAAGAGATTTCAGAATATCTATTTTGAGACCTCTTTTGCTAACAAGGCCTATTCTTGCCATGTCTCTGTACATTTATCAAATCAACTCCTCCCATCTTGTTCCCTCCCATCCACATAATTTGATTGGGGTAAGGATCAAGAGGGATTCAATTAATTTTATAACATTTTGAGGGTTTTTGGAGGAGAATTGGTGTTGCAGAAAAAGGATTTGTGTGGAAATGAAAATTGAAAAATTGAAATTAACCCTTCCTCTGCTACTTCAAAAGAGATTTAGGAATATTTCTTTTGAGCCCTCTTTTGCTGAAAATCCCTATTCTTGCAATGTCTCTGTATGTTTGTCAAATCATATTCTCCCACATTGTTCCCTACAATCCACATAATTTGATTGGGTTGAGGATCAACATATGATTCAATTTATTGTATAAAATTTTGAGGATTGTGGGAGAAGAATCAGTCCTGCAGAAAAAGGGAAGGTGTGTAAACAAAAAGGGGTCAAACTTTGTGTTGAATTGCATAGAATCAAAAACAAGAGTGAAAATAATTTACGGATGACCTGTAATCAACCCCCCAAAAGAAAATAGGTAAAAAAAAACATCATTAGTCTTCTTATAATCAAGTTGGATGATCCAAAAATGTTGAAAAATGAAATCATACCCCTTGATGATCCTTTAAAAAATTATGGTCAGTCGTGTGATTATCATTTTTGACACATGATGGAATGAAAAAAAACATACCTGATGTTTATCCTAGAAACAACAATGAAAACCAATACCATCAAAAAAATTGTCATGGGTCACTCACACATAGATACACACCAAGTAATCAAAAAAAAAACTTACTTGTAAATTAATTGAGTATTGGCATCATAAAAATAAAAACAAAAAAAACCCATAAAAACAAAAAAACAAACAGGAAAACCAAGATCAATGGCTGGCTTCCATTAGAAATTGATTGCTCAATCAATCAAAAATTTATTGGTCAATTGATTGCCAATTTATCAAGCAATTGATTGCAAATCCATCAAGAGATTGATTGCAAATCCATCAAGAGATTTATTGCAAATCCATAAAGAGATTGATTGCAAATCAATTAAGAAATTGATTGTGAATCAATTGATAAATTGATTGCAAATCAATTGAGCAATTGATTGCCAATTTTTATTTTGATTTATTTTGAATCAATTTACAATTGATTGAGTGATTGATTGCAAATAAATTGTTTCATTGATTGCAAATCCATTGCAAATTGATTTTTCAATTGATTCACAGTTGATTGCTTGATGAATTTGAAATCAATTGCTTGATTGATTTGCAAACAATTGCTTGATAAATTTGCAATTGATTTCTCAATCAGTTCACAATTGATCAAGCACTAAATTGCAAGGGGAATGGGAAGGAGGAGGTGGGGCTTACCTGGGGCACCAGAGAGGGCAGGTGGATGCCTGTGGTTGAGGGTGGGTGAGGATGGGTGGGTGGGTGGGCGCGGTTAGTGTGTTGGAGGTGGACAGCAAGTGGGTGCAGTTTGTAAGTTGGAGGTGGTGGGTGAGTGGGTAAGATTTGGAAGGCAGTGGTCATGAGCAAGGTGGAGGAAGGAGTGGAAAGTGAATTCCAGTTTTTTTTTTCAAGTCCACCAGAAAAACAAAAGAAACCTGAGTGAGCTTAGGATCCTTGCTTGAAAAATAAAATAAATTACTGTGATGTAAATTTTTACCTATTTAAAAAAAGAACATCACTCATCAAAGTGAGCAAGTATGAGGGGTAGAATACATTGCTGCTCAATTTCCATTTAATCCAATTCTACAAAAAGAAAAGCCAGTTGAATAGCTGCATTGCATTGAGCATTTCAAGAATTGTTCTGAAAGATGCGGTGGTCATCAATTGTCTCCAAAAGTTTCATGAATGAAGGCAAAAAGTTTTGGAAAAGTTGGGGATGAGATGAAGCTTTTGCCTTTCATAAATAGGTTTGTGGAGATTCTGTCTTCTTGGAACCATGTATTTCTGCTAAAAAAGAGAATTAAAAGAAAAACAATTTGGTTCCAAATTGGAGACTCAATCAGAGTCAAATAATAAAAAAATTTCAGTGAGCTTTTTTGCATTTTCAACTTGCTTCCAGGAAGTTTGTTTGGACAAATTGAGAAAGAAAGTGATGACATGTGGGTTGGTGAGATGATGATGGGATGTGTTTGAAGCAATGGAGATGAAAAGCAATGGAGATGAGAAATCTTTGAAGCAATGGATATGGGATTGGAATGGATTTGCTGATTTGGAGGTGAGCGTGTGTGTTTTGCATGCAATGGATGGTGGATGGATGATGATGCGTAAATGGCAGATTTGATATTTGAAATCTGCCATTTCCCTTAAAAATTCCATCTTGAAATATACCAGTTAGGGGGTATGTGTATTTCGGAAACCTGCCATTAAAATGGTGTATTTGGTCCAAATAAAATGGCTGTTTTCTAATGGCTGTTTTGCTAACTCTGATACACCATTGTAATTTATTTGTTAACCATCCAAGAAATGAGACAGAAAAAAAAATGTAAAAAAAATTAATTTATATAAAAATATTGGTGCATTGAGAAGCCCTTCAAAATTATTTCCTCATTTCTTCAATTTCTCCCCACCCAAAAAAATGTAAACAAATTGAGTAGAAGAGTCAAAAATTATGCAAATTTTCCTTAATAGTGTCTTTCAAAGGTACATCAAACAATATGATGTTTCCAAAGTTTCACAAAAATATTTTTCATGATCTGCAGAAATATATAAACTTCCATTAATTCCTTTTGAAAGTATTTTCTAAACCTCAATTCTCAGATTCAAAAATGACATTTTTGCTGAACATGCTCAATCCAAGTCTATGTGCATATCTTAGAGAAATGAGGCTTAAATTGATTCCCAAAAAAAGAATCCAGAAATTTTCTCCTGAGTATTGCAAACACTTTCTCCACACTATTGTGGCAATACCAGAGGTTTTTTAATCAAATTTTTCTATTTCCTCAAGAGAAAATGAGCTGATTTTGAGATTTTGAAGTATTTTTCTTGTAATTTCTTTTACAAGAATAGCATCAAATGAAGTAACAATACATGAAGGAATATTTTATTCTCAAAGATTATTATTGAAGACTACATCTTCTTCTTTTTTTTTCTTTTGTCTCTCTTGAAAAAAAAGGAAATGTAAAAAAGGTGCAAGGGGCCCCAGTACCTGAAAATGCTTCAAAGTAAATTTGGGTTCTGGAAAAATGATTTCAATTTTTTTAGGCTTTTTTGTTTTGAATTTAGCTTCAATTAATTCATATTTCAATTTTTTGTTGTTTTTTATAATTCATTCCAATCCTATTACAGTTTTTTATTTTTTATTTTTTATTTTTTTCTAAAAAAATTGGAACACATTCTTATTCTTCTTTTTCTTGATTTTCCTTACATGAAATGGTTGATTTATTTACTATTATTTAAATTTTTGAATATTTTATCCCTTTATTTTCTTTTCTTTTCTGGTTTGTTTTTTATTTTTAAAATTTGTTTTTCAAACAAAAATCTAAGAAAAAAATTCAAGTACTCAAAGCAGACTGAATGCTGGTCTCCTGGCCCTGTAAGATGATTCTGATGGAAAAAATTTGTGCTTTTTTTTTTAACTTCTTTGGGTTTTTTAAGTTTTTTTGATTTCTCATTCTTACCAATCACACTTGATGTAGGTTATAGGACTTGTTGTTCTTACATATAAGTTTTTCCTGGGTTATTTCATTATACAGGGTGATGGTCGCCTTAGGCTAAGTCAACAAATTTACTTGGGTTGAAATTTCCATTGTAACAGTGCTTGAATTTGCATAAGTTGACCTTTGGTCCAGAAAAAGTTCTCAAAAATGAAGTGTTCCCACTGCAGTCGGTGATTGCACAGTTTATTTCAGCTGAAAAATTCACATGCAATAAACTTCAGCTGGAGGGAGGTGGAAAACTTAGGCCAATTAATCCACCTCCCCAGCTTGATTTGATTAACCAGTATGGTGCTTTACTTAGGCTAAGTTGACCATGCGGTTGGCCAAAGCCCCCCTGCAAGTGGCTTATATTTTTGGTAGTCAATTGCAAAAGAAATTATTTCAGAAAATTAATGTTCAAAAATTTTCTGCTGCACCCCTTGATGAAAGGCTCATAAAATCAGGGTGAATACAGGGAAGATCAAACTTGAAAAAAAAAGGAAATTTAATTTTAAATGAGCTCACACTCATGAATGCATATGTTTTTATATTTTCTGGAAATTTTGCATATACACACTTTTCCTTATTTTGAAACCCATTTTACACTTTTTGGAAGTTGAGTTATTGCGCCACAGTTTCCAAGGGGTATTTTGAAAATTCTGTAAAGTATTATTTGGATTTTTTGGGGGTTTAACTCCTTCAAAAATATGTCAAACCTTTAGAAGGAAAAACAAAACACACTTATACATTTTTTTGGGGGCCGCTTTTGAAGATTTTTTGTTAAATTGTTCTGAGCTTTATAATTAATTATTTAGGCTAGCCTTCTGGCAAGAATTTGAACCATATTTTTCCAATTTTAAAAGCATAGGGAATTTCTTGCTTTTTAATGCACACCCTATGAAAAATTTGGAAATCTTTATTGACCATTTTGAATTTCCAAAAATTTTATGAGTTATTTCAAATGAAGTTTTGTCATTTATTGAATAATTTATGAACAAATTCATAAATTTGCAATAGTTTTTCAAAATTACTAATGAAAAGAAAAATATTTTCCAATTTCATGTTATTTGAAATAATTGATTCTTTCTAACTGAAGCTATTTAGATGAAATATCCAAATTTTGTAATTCAAAAAATGTCAAAAAAGAAATAGAATTAATATTTATCAGGAAAAAAAATGAAACAATGGTACTCAAATTCCTTGTGTTCATTTGATAGTGGTTAAGATGTTTTTTATGAATCAAAAAATTGAAATGTACAAAAAAATAACAAGAAACAATTAACCAAAAAATAATGACAAAATGAGATCTTGAAAGTAATGGAAGATTCAATTTAATTGATTATTTCAAAAGTTTCCTTTTGTTGAGGGTTGAGGAGACTATGGTTTAAAAGCATTGTAAAAATTAATTTATCTTGATGGGTGAAATTCCTTTTTAGAATTTAAGTGTTTCTCCTCAAACACTAGCTCATCCTCACCAGAAAATGTGTGTGTGAAGCATCATCAAACAGTCAATTTTTTTATACCCAGTGCAGAGGTGTGCACTCCTATATAATAGGTTAGAACCATGAATTTGAGCTTTCAGAATCAAAGTGTGGTCCAGGGGTCTTCCTGCCTGCCTGGGTTACATTCACCACTGGTATATTTAAACCCCTCAAGCCAAACTTGACTCAAATTCCACTGCTAATTTTTCAACTTTGAACATTCCTCACTAAATTTTGAACACTCCTCGCCAAGCTTTGAACAAAACGCAACCTCCTAAACTCCCCCCAAAGTTTTTTTCAACACACCTCACCCATTTTTGAAAACATTGATGCATGAGGTTTTTTTACATTTTTCATCACTTTTGGACACATCTTTGAAGGGTTTGAACCCCTCAGAAAATATGGAAAATAGTTCATTTTGGTTTCAGAATTCACTCTTCATGAATACACTGTCAGAAATATAATTTTTAAAAGCCTCAAAATTGCATCCAAATAAGGTAAGGTGTATATTTTTGAGGTCTACCAACACAATAAATGTGGGGATCTGAAAGGATAGGTGTTTGAAAAGTCCAATGCCTAAAATTTATTCAGAAACACAAAGAAATAAAAAAAAAATAGATAATAAATAGATAAATAATAAATAGATAGATAAAAGAAGAAATAAAAGAATTTAATAAATAAATAAAATGAAATCTAATTTAAATTATTGTGCTTTTGTGAAATCACAAAATCAAAATAAAAAAATGAAAAAAATGAGAAATGAAGTATGTTGAATTGGAAAAAATTGGAGATTGTTATTCTCACCCATAATGCAAATTTCTATGCCATTTGAATTTATAAAGACATCCAGAATTCATTTCCACTGTTTTTTTTCAAAATGTTTAAGAAATGAGATAGAATGCCAAGCATAAATTTAAAAAATCACATTCCATGCCATTCTTTGAAATTTCAGAATATTTTGAAAAAAATAGAATAATTATCTCAACATACCTTTTAAATTAACAATTAAAATATATAAATAGAAAAACTCAGAATAAGAGTGTTTTTTTGTTTGAAAGATTAGAAGAAAAAAAAATCAACAAAAGAACATCTGAAATATATTTATTCATGATGGGTTTATCTTTTTTTTGAATTCTACTCCTTCAAAAGTTCATTCTTTGCAGTGTTCAAATTTTCTAGCAAAATGCTTTTTGTAACACTTTATGAAAATGAGTAGATTTTTTTTGAATATAATACCAATAGTTCACATGGGTAGATTTATAGAATGATTAATTTTGAATATTTTTGAATTCAAATTCATTTATTTCAAATTCAAAGAAAGCAAGTAGAAAAAATTCTTGAAATCCTCAAAAAATGAAGATTGTGTTAAATAGAGATTGAAAGACTCACAGAATAAAATGCTTTTCAGGGGTGAAATAATGAATAAATACAAATTAAATCAGGGAAATTTCAAATTCACAACCCTGGGGTTTAAAAAGGTGTGAATTGCTGTTCACAGTCCATATGCTTTGTGAACAGCAAATCACAACTCAAAAAGGAGCAAGCAAAGTTGCTCACAACTTGCGCATCCCCCAGGGGGTCGCAAATCCCCTATTTCAATCAGGGATTTGCAACTCTTAAGGATCCCTTATTAAGGTTTCAAAACCCCCTGGGGGATGCACAAGTTGTGAGTGGGGTTGCACCTGTTTTCCTGGCCCATTTGGGGAAAAATAGCCCCAAATGGGCCGTTTGAGGGTTATTTGGGGTACATAGGCGCCCTTGGACCACATTTGATAGCTTTCAACCCAAATTTGGGGATGTGGAATACTATGGGGGACTATCATTGGACCACAAAAAGAAATTCTGAAATCAAAAATTGGACGACAAAAAGAAATTTGGAAATCAAACACTGCCTATTGGCAAAACAAAGTCTTGTCAAAAATTGTACACATCACTTGCTTGTCACATAATTTTATTTTCCTCAACCAAAAAGTGAGCAAACCTTTGTAGTTGTTGAAGTTAAAGGCCATTTAATACTCAATTGCCATTAATTTTTTTTGTTTATGGGAATGGTCGCAAGCCCAAGACCCCCTAGTTCAAACATGGCTGCATTAAAGGACTTAATTAAAAGTTTTTTTTAAAAAAGCTTTGTTGAAATCCAGGGATTTGGGTAGGGAGTTGGAAAAAAAAATTGGAAGCCCCAATTTCATCCTCATCTAGGGTTGAAATTGAAGAACAAGATGTTTCTTCACAACTGGAATTGACTAAAGGTGGCAGGTCACATTTAATGTGTCATTTGAATGAGAAGGATTTTGCTTGATTAATACTAACCTAACCATGTGGGGTGTAACTATGAGATTCCAGAACCACATGCCCCTCCTCCTGTCAGAGCCTTTGCTAGTAGGAAAGAATCCTAGATTTATTGTCAAAAATGGGCAGCCATGCATGGCTACGCATTGACAACATTCAATTCAAAAAAAGGATAAATATGTGGATCTAGCATGTGACAGATTTGGAGTATATGAAGGGCTGTTCCTCACAAAACAGAAAAGGAAAACTCACACAAGGAAGGTTGGGTGTAAATTCATGATCCGTGAAAGTTTTACAGTAGAAGGTCCCATGTGGCATCTCTCAATTATAAGTGGCCAACACAGTCATCAACCATCTGAAAAACCTTAAATGCATCCTCAACTGAAGAGAATCTCTGGTTTAGCCTTGGATCAACTTAAAGAAGGCATGAAAGATGGGCTCAATATGGCGCAACTTCAAAGGAAATTGAGCAAGATTGATGGTGGAGAATAAATTGATGATACAAAAATCTATAAAAATAACCTGAAGGTAGAGATAGCAGAACTGGATGGGAAAGGTGTTATGGACAGTCTATTTGAAATGCTCCAGGAAACCCAGTGGGTTTCTAGGTTAAAATTTGGTGGAGAGGGTAAAATAGAGGCCCTTCTCTTTGCTCATCCTGAGTCTAGAAAACTTTGCAAAAAATTTCAACATATTTCTTTGTTGGATTGTACTTATAAAAAAAATGGGTACAACATCCATGTATTGCATGTTGTAGGAATGACAGCCAACAGGAAACCTTTTACAAAGTTTTTTGTTTTTTTCAGAAAATAAATGTATGAGTTCTAAATTTGGGATTTGAATGCATGAAAGGAGTTGACTTATGATTTCAAGAGACTCTCAAAAGTCTTTGTGATGGACCTTGAAAAAGCTCTGATTTGCGCTATTGAACATAGTTTCCCTGAGTCATCTGGACAGTTGTACTCCTGGAACTTTTATAAAAATATTCAAGGAAATTGTAAAGTTTGATTCAGTAATGAAAATGAAGGATGGAAAGGGTTTCTGACTCTGTTGGTAAAGTATGGGTCCTCTAAAACCAAGGGGGAGGCAGAAGTCAATGATGAATAACTCAGAGTAGGAAAATTTATTGCTTCTTCTGTCAATCTCTGGTGAGAATAATTATGTTGAAACTTGTATACAGTTTTTCTTGAAAGATCTTGAGGATGTGATAAAGTATATGGAAAAGAAAAAATTCCCCTATCAAAGAGACATTTGTAATGGTGTGGACTTGTGACAACCCAGACTTTGGAAATAAAAAAACTTCTTTGGTAGAAGGGGCCCATGCTACTTTCAAAAAATTAAAAAAACATTGAAGGAACCTTTGAAAGCCAAATCCAATCAGTGCATGGCTCACTTAAAAACTCTCAAATCTGGTTAGGAACAGTTCTTCCAAAAGAGCTTTTACCTTTGGGTTAAAAAAGGTCAATTCAGGATATTGAACTCATTGGGGAAAAATTCAAGAAGGTAAAGCACGACTGTGATGGCAAGGTGTGCTCAAATTCATATTCAAAAAAAATTTGCTTGCTGTGTTCCCAAATTTCAGGTGAAATATTAGAATCAAGAGGATTTGTTTTGCCTGATGATGTTCATTCTCAGTGGAGGTTAGAATATGACCCTTCTAGTGAAGTAAGTTGTCTTTTTTGGATTTTTTGAAGGGTACCAATTATAGGATTGAAAGATTAATTTTATTTTTAATTTTTGAAAGATTGAAATGTTAGAGTTTGAGTTTTCATTTATGTGACTTTCAATGGAGTTCAGAGTATCATTGATTGGATTGATTTGATCTTATTATTGTTAATGTTATAGTAATAAAACAACAGGTAAAATTTAACTGGGCTTTTTTTTTTGTATTGTGATTATAAGATTGTTTATTCATAGCTATCAGAATATTTAGTCATAGCATTTAACTTGAATTTTCACTTAAATTGCTTATGCTAATTTTACTTTATTCATGTTGTACTCAACCACTTTTTCAGCCTGTTTTGTATTTGGTCTATATAAACAACTGTGATCTCAAGTGGAATTTAATCATCTGTTCAGACAAAAAATCAACCAGATTGCCCTTTTCCCCCTGTTCCCAGGTCTGTTACGCTTGATTTTACAAGCCTCTTTCACTCATTTTATTAATCCTTTTACCTGATTTGAGCTTTAGCTCTTTTCATCTTTTGCACGGTCAAAAGCCTATGCTCAACCTGAGACATCTGTCTTTCATTCAACTGGTTTGCCTTCAATAGTCTCATCCTGAGATTTGCCTCTTTTGGCAAGGGGGTGAGATGGGGATGAGCCATGTCACCGAAAATCAGGACACTCATCAAATGTGGACTTGACCAAATCCAACAAATACTCCGTTATCTGGATCATCCACAACTCAAGATTCCAAGTTGTTTGTGTTTCTAGTACAAATGGGAAAGACTTCCAATCTCACGTTTGGAAGTTGGTTGAAAGGCCTCAATTGGAGTTGGATCTTGCTGAGTATCAATGCAAGTTCTGGTGTGGCGACCAAATCAGGACACCTCATGTAAAGGGAATTTTTTATTTTTTTTTCTTTCATCCAGCTATCGTCAAAGAAAAAATTCCTGTGTCACTATGGGGAATCTTCCTCTTTTCATTCTCCCAGCTTCTTCCTGTCCTAGAGGTCTAGGAAAGGCTCCCAGGCCATTCAAACCCCCCAATCCTCCATTCAACTCTTTCTTGCTGCCCTCGCTGCCTGACTTTTTGACCAAGCACTTGCATGGATGGTCATCATCCTCATCACCGGCATCATTTCCAGCAACATCACCATTATCATCCCTGCCAATTGTTGCCATCATCACCATCAGAAAACAACAAAGACCTTCTCAACAATCATTGCCTACATCATCAAGCCCCATAAAAATTGCTGGCGGCCGTTGGTACAGTTGTTCACTTTGCGGCTCCTTGATGCCCATCAGCAACTGGTTGATCACCCTCATCATTGCCTTCCAGCTTGAAAACATCCTCTCCTCAATCCTCTTTCCTTTTTTCACCTGTTGCAGCAAACCATCATCCAACAATCCTTCATTTTCTCCATCCAGCTGGCCAAAAAAGACCACGGGAAAACCTCACCAAGTCTCTCATTCCCCCCCGCTTTGCTCATCTGACGGACCAGCAAGCTATTGCTTGCCGTTGTCAGTATCATTGCCTATTTCCCGCGGTTTTTGGAGCTGCCACTTGCCCCCCTGAACCCCCCTCATCAATCCTCTCTCATTGGTCATCAGCAACCGCCAATCATCTACCATTGTCTGCCATGAAACCTGTCGCAAACCAACCTCTGCAAAGCCGCAGACATCCATCAAACTGCCTGCTTTTGTCCATGACGCGGGCTGGTCTCCTTGTTTTTCTCATTTTTTTTCTTTTTTTTCACATTTCAGGGCCTCCTGTTTCCATTTTTACTATTTTTCACTTCATGTTTTTTCCTGATACCCTGATCAAAAAAAAACAATCCCCTTTCATTTGAGTTGTCTCCTTGTAAATAGTACACAGGGCCTATTTTCCATAAAAGGAGGGGCTCTCCCCCTGCCTTTTACCAGGGGATCCATCTTATCATTGATGATCCATGATCCATATATTAGGACTATAAGCAATCAATAAATCCATGGGGCCCTTCCCCTTTATCTGAGCACTTTTATCCTGGGTATATCTATGATTGCCCCTTTTTGTTGAGCCTTCATACTCAAATCTTGATCCATCCCTCTGTTGCCTTGTTTGTTATCACCAACCAATAGCCTTGCTGGTTGAAGAAGAATTTGTTTTATTGAATTCTTGAGTGTGTTATTCCACTCTTGATCCCTTTTTTTGACCATACTGGTCTTGATCATTCTTTTTAATCATCCTTCCGGAACCAGTCACATTTGACTGAGAGGTTTCTTTAAGCTTGAAACCTGTAGTGTTAAAAATCCCTTTATTTCTTTAAAGTTGAAATCCGCCATTATATTCTTGAGTCCCTTGAGAAGTTTAGGGTTATTCTTGTTCAAACTTGTTACTGCTTTGCTTTTAGAGCTTCATAAAACCAATTGCTTTGTTTTTTATAGCCACCAACAGTTATCTGGTACCCTTCAAGTGCTTGATTGCGGATAGTTGGGCAGGTTCATTGAGAACCTGGAGGTTGGTTGGGATTTAGTTGATCTTTCCTAATCTCCTTCTGACAACCAGAGTTATTAGATTTTGGGCATTGTTACTTACAACTGCCTTATTCTATTGAACTCTGGAAAAAACTTGAACTTGTTTTTTCAAGTCTTTTCCAGCACCATCTTGCCTCAGATAGTGTTTGTTTCCTTGCTATCTATTACCATCAAACATATCCCTTACCATTGATTCCTCATTCACAAGTTTCTGGACCTTGATTCTGGCTACATTTAAAAAACATTTTAACGCTCAGGAGGGAAGCCTAAAAAGCACCTTTCCCCTCCACAGAATTTCATGCAGCTCAGCACCTTTTGGAGTCTTAAACCAGTTCAATGTCAAAGCTGACTTGAATAAATTGAAGGAAAACAACTATAAAGATCTTACCCTCCTACCAATACCAAAGCCAAAAACAACAGTGACAAAAATCATTCATGTTTTCAATTGATTCTCAATTTTCTTTCAAGGCCCAAGAGTATCAGGAGGTCAATTAATCAAGGTACCGTACAGTTGTACAAACCTATTAAGTCTAGTCAGCCATTGAGATTGGTCCTACAGCTTTGTGAAGACCACCAGTAGTGATAGTCAAGACTTAGATTGGAATCAATCAATGTGATTTTTCCCAGAAGAAAAATTCACAGCATTTGAAACTTGAAAAACAAAAGGCCTATTGAAAGAAACCAGAGCCAATTGAAAAATTGACAAATGGCTGATCACTAAGAATTGTCACTTCAATCATCTAAAACTTTATATTTCCCATACTGTACTCTTGCTCAAAAAGTGGAATGAAGATTGGTCCAATTTTAAGTTGCAACAGTTTTCTACAAACTACTTGGTTCTCCATTTGATAAGATTTGAATGAGAATCCTCTGAACAGAAAACCAGCAGACTGTGGACAACAAGTTAGACTCTTGATAGATCAAATAGGAATTGAGAGAAAGAAAGGAAAAAGTGAGAGGACCAACAGCTTTGAATTATTTAGTAAATAAGAGAAAGATGAGACAGCATGAGGTTTTGGCAGAGTGTAAGTTGGAAGAGTTTAGACGTAGAAGATGGAAGACTACGAATCAAGTTAGATTGTCAGAGAGATCACGTTAAGTGCTAAGACGTTCTTGGGGATTGCATTCTTACCAGGCAGAGGTTAGTTCACGAAGAGACAGGTAGAATAGAAGAGTTGGATTGAGATGGATTTGAGTAGAGAGGAGTTCATTGAGCGAGTAGATGAGAAGTAGGGAGATACGAGTGAGAAAAGATGTGGAAGAATAAAAAGAGTAAATAGAAAAAGAATAATGAGACGAGAGACGGAAGAGATCTGGCCGGAGGAGAGGAGTAGAATCCGCGGTTCTTGACCGAGTTGTCAGTTCACCCGGGTGGTACAGACATGTCACGCGAACTTGTCTCAGAGTTCATAACGTAGAGAACGCGGGGTAAAATACCTCTACAATCTCAACACCCCCCCGTGACTGGTGAGAGTGTAATCCTAAAGTTCACTGATGTGTAACTCCGAAGATTGTATCTTGAAGAAGTTGCAGAGAGGATACAGAAGAGGCCTTCGTGAGAGAATCCGCGATCATTGATTGACTTTGAATTAGAGTGAGACTAAACTTGTTGCTCGCATAATCTTCGCGCAATCCTTTAGTCTTAATGTCTATATGCCTGGACTTGGAGTGCGACCCAAACCTCTTGATTTTATCATCCAGCCCTTTATTATCGATGTGTAGAATAGGCTTGGGTTCAGAGATTTGATGGACCTCACCAATGAGATGTTTAATCCATTTGATTTCAAGGTAGCAGTCGAGCAACGCGTTTAATTCTGATTCGGTCGAAGAGTAAGTGATATTTCTTTGTCGAGTAGAATTCCAGACGACTGGACTACCGTAGTGAAGAATAATATATCCAGTTTGGGATTTCCGGAAGGTTGGGTCGTCTCCCCAGGTAGCATCGCTGAAACTAGAGAGAATTTCTTGTTTTGGATCGTACGTAATTACAAGCTTGAGATGTTTAGTCGTCTTCAAATATTTCCATACTTTCTTAACTTCCCTCCAGTGAGTCATGCCTGGTTTGGTATTAAACCTAGCCAGACTAGACACGGCGTAAGAGATGTCGGGTCGAGAGTAATGAGCCAGGTGATTCAGAAGGCCAACTGCTGATCTATAGTTAATGTTGAGTTGCCTAAATTCAGCGTGGTCGGCATCCGAGGCCGGTTCGAGATTTAGATTCTGCGTCAAAGGAATATGGGTGTCTTTACAAGAAGTCAAGCCAAGTTCTTCCAGGCCCCTCTCGATGTGGTTGGGTTGACTCAGGAGGATTTTATCGCTTTCGATTTCCATGAGCATCCCGAGAATAGTATTGGGTGGATGGCAAGAAGAATTTTTGAATCGTTTGAGAAAGTTAATCTCAAAGAGATTAGAGTTACCTACCTGGATGAGATCATCCACGTGAAAGTAGAGAATCTCACCCGTCTTGGAGTTTAGATATAAGCACGGATCACTAGTAGATTCGTGGTATCCTTGAGACTTGATCCATAAAGTTAAGGTTTCGTACCAATTCTTGGGGGATTGTTTCAACCCGTAAAGAGATTTCTTAAGTTTTAGATATGGCGATTTCCGAGTCGATCCTTCTGGGGTCCTTATGATGACAGTTTCGTCTATAGGGGCATGAAGAAAAGCACCTTTTACGTCGAATTGAGTAAGCTTCATTTTATTTTTCAATCCGTAAGTAAGAGCGACTCTAAGTGAACCAAGGTTCCCGGTTGGTGCCCAGGTCTCATTGTAATCGATTCCTAGGACTTGATCGAACCCTTGGACACAGAGTCGAGCTTTGTATTTGACGGGATCACCGTGGCAGTTTTCCTTCACTTTGAAAACCCACGTCGTATTTAGTATATTATCGGGATTGCCATAGTACTCCTCCCACACGTCTTGTAATTCTATAGAGTTCAGTTCATCTTCGGAGGCTCTCTTCCACTTCGGCCATTCAGAGCATTTTTGAGCTGCTTTGTAGGAAGGAGGCTCGTAATAGTGATGGAAACCGTATCGTTGAGGTTTTCTCACCTCTCTTCTGGGTCTTTGAGAAATAGCTTGGATAGGAGGTTCAGGGACTGGAGACGTTGGAGAAGAGTGGTCGGAGGGAGGAGAGTCTACAGATGCCGAATCGTCCTGATCTGAGTCTGATTCGGAAGCAATTTCTTGAGATTCACGAAATGTAAATTTTTTTTCGAATGATAAGGGGTTGGATTCTTCTGCCTGCGGATTAGTTTGAGTGAAGAGATCGATACCAGGTGATTCTAAGAGAGGAAAATCGTGTAGCGGATTTTTAAGGAACTGTATATGTTTGGTTTCAACAATCGCACCGGATGAGTTGAGGATCAAATAAGAATGAAAAACGGGATTAAACCCAACTAAAATCCCTTCCACTCCTTTCTCATCGAACTTTCTTCCTTTTTGCAGTCCATTCGCCAGGTAAATGACAGAAGATCCTACAGGTTTGAGATAATTAGTCGGGAGCTTCTTGCTAAACATAAGTTCCCAAGGGGATAGGTCATTACCTTCCCTAGGGACCTGGTTAAGCATGAAGCAACAGCTTCGAACCACTATGTGCCAATAGCATTTATTCAATCGAGATGAAGAGAATGTTGCGCGAGCTGATTCTATAATTGTCCGATTGGCTCGCTCCGCTCGACCGTTATGTTGAGAGTGATATGGTTCTGATGTTAGGAGTTTGATATGTTTGTTCTTGGCGAATTCTTTCAAGGTAGCATTAGTGAACTCGGTTCCTTTGTCTGAAAAGATTTCAGTGGGATAATAGTTTAGTCGTTTGTACTCTGCTTCAAGAATATTGATGATGACACTGGGGGTCTCTTCTTTAGATTGGAGAGGAAAAGCTGCTAGATAACCCGTGAAGTTGTCCACCAGAGTCAGGACGTATTTATGGCCAGCTTTGGATTGAGGAGTAATCTGACCGATCAAATCTAGATGTATTCGTTCGAGTGGTTTCGATGCAGGTGTCGAGGTGCATGAGAACGGAGCTCGAGTGATTTTACTTCTTACGCAACCATCGCATTGAAACTTATCTAATTCATCTTTCGAGTATCTATCTTTGAGAATTGGTTTAAGAGTGGAAATTGAAGCGTGTCCATATGTCTTATGGAGGTCGGACAGTGACTGAGATTGAGTAAGAGTAGTGGTGGATGATTGGTTGGATAGATTAACCGACAAATTACTTCCAGCAGTTTGGGGCTTCTCTATTACAAATAGACCATCTCGAATTAAACCTTTAAGAACAATTTCGTTGTCTTGTGTAATGAAGAATCGGTCATGCTTTTGAGAGAGACTACATCCCTTCTTTGCGAGAAGACCTGGGCTAATTAAATTGACTACGATATCCGGAACGTACAGACATCCTTCGAGAGTAATGACGGAATCCTTCCACTCGAGTCGGACGGTACCAGTTCCTCGTACCTTAAGGTTCGCTTCTAACTTGCCTGTTTTGATTTCCTCTGCTTCATCTTGTAGATCTATGGAGGTGAAGTACTTGAGATCGTTAAAAGTGTGTATGTTCGCACCAGAGTCAAGGAGAAGATTTGGAGTGCTGTCTGCATTAATCCATAGAGTTAGTAGTGCGTGGTAATTGATCGTTGGTGCCTTCTTCGTCCTATTCTTCCATTCATTTTGCTGTTCGACCCACCATTCAGGGGCGATTTGGGGGTGGAGATGAAAACAAGAAGATTCCGGATGGGGGGCATTTGGATCGTGGAAGCCTTCTTTACATCTAATGCGGATCTTCTTATCTTCTTTATCTGATTTGTTTTTGAACGTGGCCAGTGAGACATCGGTTGTTGATTTTCCAGTCTTAAGTTGTGCCTTACGCTCGTTATTGTATTGGATTAAGTGATTGAATATAACTTCTACGGTTATCGACTTCTCGCCGTGCATGATTTGTTGTTTCAAATTCTCAAGTGTTGGAGGAAATTTGAATAGTATTAAGTAGGCCACAATGTCGCTCGGTAGATCTATTCCGACATCCGCCATACGAGTAAGAGACTTTCGAATGTCCGTTATAAAACCTTCGATGGCAAGTTCGTTGAACGGAGCGTGGAGAAACTGGTTAAAAATTCGTGCTCGATTTTCTGTCTCGGATGAAGCAAATCTACAAGTGATTTCATTCCAAAGTAATTTTGAGGATGTGATATTAGAGGCGTTGACAACATTTGCATGGGTAGTAGCGTCGAGTTTGGATAGGATGATCGCCCGGATTTCCCGATCTTGTCTTATCGGTAGTTGTCCTGCATTCTTAGTCATAGTATCCTTGATATCTTTGAGATCGAACAGCATTAGCATTTTATCACGCCAGATAGAGTAGTTGTCTTCGTTTAATGGAGGAATAGCATCGACGGAGGCTTTGAGAGCAACCTGGTGAAAATAATTGTTTGCTCCCGCTGGTTCGTTCATTTTCGATGTTGTAGAGTCGAATTTCGGCTTTTAACCGTGATAAGATTTGAATGAGAATCCTCTGAACAGAAAACCAGCAGACTGTGGAAAACAAGTTAGACTCTTGATAGATCAAATAGGAATTGAGAGAAAGAAAGGAAAAAGTGAGAGGACCAACAGCTTTGAATTATTTAGTAAATAAGAGAAAGATGAGACAGCATGAGGTTTTGGCAGAGTGTAAGTTGGAAGAGTTTAGACGTAGAAGATGGAAGACTACGAATCAAGTTAGATTGTCAGAGAGATCACGTTAAGTGCTAAGACGTTCTTGGGGATTGCATTCTTACCAGGCAGAGGTTAGTTCACGAAGAGACAGGTAGAATAGAAGAGTTGGATTGAGATGGATTTGAGTAGAGAGGAGTTCATTGAGCGAGTAGATGAGAAGTAGGGAGATACGAGTGAGAAAAGATGTGGAAGAATAAAAAGAGTAAATAGAAAAAGAATAATGAGACGAGAGACGGAAGAGATCTGGCCGGAGGAGAGGAGTAGAATCCGCGGTTCTTGACCGAGTTGTCAGTTCACCCGGGTGGTACAGACATGTCACGCGAACTTGTCTCAGAGTTCATAACGTAGAGAACGCGGGGTAAAATACCTCTACAATCTCAACACCATTGAACCATTGGCAGATAAATTTTAGAGAAATTTGTTATTGATGCGGACTTGTTTCATTAAAGAAAGTCAAGTTGTTGTTTATGATTGAATCAGTTCAACCAATTTGTTGAATTCAAGAAAATCAAAAATTTTTGGCTTACTGGATATCTTGGAAGATCTGATTGAGAAGAGATAGACGTACCTCCAGCTAGCTGGGCAAATCCTGGTCTCCGTCTTCTTCATCAGTCATGGCGTCATTGCTTACTTTCAATCAGCTGCCATTGAGTCTCAACAAGGTGGATGTTGACAACAATGAGATCAAAGGATCATCAAATGCTTTGCTTGAGCTTAAGTGCTACAATTTATTGATCCAATCCAAACTTTTTTTATCAATCAATCCAATCAAAAATACACTCCATCTTTCTTGGTCAAAACGCTCTAGATCAAAAGTCTCAGCCCCAAGCCCCAGCATCAACCATTGAAACGGCTCTGATCAATAAATCATCCACGTCTCATCAAACTTCAAGAGAGAAGAAAATGTTGGTAGCAAAATCAGCTCCAAGGCAACTATACTTTCTTCCATCATTTATCATCCATCAAACAAGTGTATAATTTTCATCCATCAAGTTTCTCCATTAGTCAATCATAAGCATATTTGATTAAATGATCTAATTTGAGGCTGGAATTTGGAATTAAATGATCACTATCATCTCACTACTCAAATCCAAAAATTAACCAAATCAATAAAATCCAACTCATCTGAAAAGTCATTCACTTTTGAACTGAAGAATTTTCCAGAAAATATTAGAAATTATACTTTGAAGATATCAGTTGTATTCAAATATTCCCCAGGAAGTTTAAAATTTGTTCAGATCATCTTATTAATCAGTCACTAACCTGTAGGTAGAATTATTCCAACAGTTAGTAGAAAATTATTTTAATTGAATAAAAAGAGGTACACTCCTTTTTAGGACAGTAACTTCCTCCAGTGCAAGTCAAGCACGTGTGTTAAAATTTGAGTTTTAATTTAGGTGAATTTCACTGGAGTTCAGAGTATCATTGATTAGATTGATTTGATCTTATTATTGTTAACATTATAGTAGTAAAACAACAGGTAAAATTTAACTGGTCTGTGTTCTTCTATTGTAATTATCAGACTGTTGAGTCATAGCTATCAGAATCTTTAGTCATAGCATTTGACTTGAAATGTCACTTAAATTGCTTATGCTAATTTTAATTTATTCAATTTGTATTCAACCACTTTTTAAGCCTGTTTTGTATTTATTATATATGAACAACTGTGCTCTCAAGTGGAATTTAATCATCTGTTCAGACAACCAATCAAATGGTGTCAGTTTGCTACTATTGCAGAGCAAGCTTCAAAAGTAACAAAAATAAAATAAAAATAATAATATTAAAATTAACCTAAGAATTAGTAGGAAAACCATAAATATTATTGCAGAAATAGATTTTCCACCCAAAATTAAGTAGGGTTTCTCACTGACCCCACCCATGAAATCCAACTCCTTATATTTTTAAATAATTAAAAAAGGAGAGACCAAAATACCACGGCACCATTATGGTAATGTTTTTTCTAATTAAATATTTCACAAGTGTTGTCACGTATAGGTTCCACACCTAAAATTCAGTCAGAATTGAGGTTTTGTGTATATTTTAGGAGTTAAAGACGGAAATGTGTCCTGTCACAATTCTGGCATGCAGCCGCGGCAGCCAATACACCTCCGCGTGGATGAGCTGCAGCACTGTCACCCTTTCAAAGCCGTGTACGCAGCCCAAGGCCTCTGAAAAGTATTCCGCCGCAGGAATATGAGTTGACAAAGTGACAGGCGGCCTGAGAAACCTAGGCACTGCGTAAACATGCTACAACCTACACAGGAACATTCTACATATGTAATAAATTTTCCCATCGATAGTAGATAGTCTAAAGATACATAAAAGTATGTAAAAATACCTAAATAGTTTTTATACGTATTTGTTATTAAATATAATTTAAAATACAAAGAATGTCAAAAATGAGATAATGACTATTTCGAAAAATAAATTAAAATAATTTCATATACAATTATGAGGACTACAAGAAATTAATATTTTTGTGAAATACTAAAACGACTAATGATGTAAAAATATTACATGAATACTCATGACTTATTTTTTTAAGTAATGATTTTAGTAAATCAACTAAAATTCGAAAATAAGGAGTAAAATCAATGTCATGACTTTACTCCAATTATTCAATGAAAAATGAGACCTCACCTGACATCAGACTATCCGTAGGAATTTCTAGCAAAATAATTATTAACTTACTGAGAAAATTTACTAAGGATAATTAATTAAATAATAAAAAAAAACGGACAGATTAGTGATATTAACACATCCAAACATCAATAATAAAGTAGAATAATTCCCACACCCTGTGAAATTAGATGTTACCCATGCTACAGCACCAACAAAACATGAAAGGCTGCCACTGTTTACCCTTCTAGCCTCAGTGTCTATCCCTTTGAGCCCTTGTAACCCTCAGAAGGACAATATTGGGACTCAACAAGCTATTAATAAAGAGCTCTTTTGAGGATATTAATATCCAGAGACCCAGTTATATTTAAATACAGACACCGTGCCGAGGTAATCAAATACTTATAAGAGATAAGTAAGTGATTTATGGCTTTAGTCTGATTAATAATATCCATCCCCAACCCTTTTTATCAATTTAAACTGCTTAAAAACCTTATAACCCCGGTAAACAGGTTTAACCCATCAGTGCACGTCCCAAACAGGTACCCAAAGGCTTTAATAATATACAAGTGAGTCTTATTATCCTTTCTCTGTCGTGGAAGCTTGGTTAAAAAGCCCTGCCACTGCACCGTGTATTTTATATACATATTATCTTTGGGCAATATATCCTTTAAGAATATAAATTAAAGGTTTCAAAGTAACAAGGCCTACGTGTTTTCATACTGAATTCCCTGAAGAGAGGTGTTAAATATCCCCAATATAATTGTGGCCCCTATATCAAAATATTTAATAATCAATTTATTTATATTGATTTATAACAATGAACCATATCCAAACCAATCAATCTTTCAATAAGGTTTATCCAAATATTTTACAGAATTTTGCTGCATTAATTGAATAATATATTTATTATTTATTCTATCACCTCTGGTAGCTAAAGGATAGCAAGGATCTTGGCATCCAGGAGGCTGAAAATTGGGGGTCTGGCCAGGAAATATTCCATTTTATTATATTTATTACCTTAGGCCAGATATTTCACGTAAAATCAAATTAAAAGATAAATTTATCTGACTTTTTAAACCGTGATTTATCATTAAATTCTTTTGCAGTGGATTTAAAAACCAATGCATAATTAATAATCTATTATTTAAATCTTTTTAAGATAAGAAAAGAAGAATATATTAAAAATTATAAACCAACTGGTTGGGAAGCTTTAACTCAAGCTGAGCAACTTAATATCTCTTCTGCACGTTAAAACCTAGATGAACTCCTTGAAAAAGAAGATCTTGAGAGGCCTATCAACTTCCAGGCCCTATTAAGGAAACATAAAGCTTGGAAGAAATACCGTATAAATTACTTTTTAAAATATAAAAGTAAGTATAAAACTTGTATTGCCATATTATTTTTATTAAAAATAATATTAATATATTTGATTTACCAATAAAATATCTTTTCACCATCAGTGAACCCTCCTATTCCAGAAACCACCGTCACTGAAGTTGATTAATTGGACCAAGAAGTCCCAGATATCTCTGGACGCCCTGAAAATATTGATTGGTCAGTGTGGTGACCAAATCTGGAAACCCCGGACCAGATGCGGAAAATTCAAAATTTTTTCTACGATTATTTTATTTAGGTGTCATTTATCCAAAAAAAAAAAAAAAAAAAATTGGAATTTTTTTATCAGTATCACTCCTCCAATTTCCTCATCCTGACAAACATTCCTCTGTCCCAGTGGTCTAGGACAGGCCTCTCTTGGTCTCATCCCCTAGGCATTGCCGTCAATCCCTTCTCTCATTGTTCCCCCCTTCCTTTGGGCCAAACGCGCGGGCCAAGACCCACTTGGCCCAATCTCCCCTCACCCACCGGCACGGCCACCACAACCCCCAAAACCACCTTACACACCGCTTATGTCCTTCTGGCCGAGTTCAACATTGATACCAGAAGTGGCCTCAAGCATCAGTATCCCTCACCCACCGGTACGGCCAAACATGTCTTGGCCAATCTCATGCTCCCCAATGGCGCTCATGATAGAAAAAAGGATTGAACTGTCTTTTTCCTTAACCAGACTCAAAGATTGACCGTCAACCGGCGATCCCATTCTCCCGCCCGTTTTCCACATCATAATCTTCCACCACCCAATTGATTGTTTAAACCTGCGATGATCCTTGCTTGAATCTTACAAAGTCAATCATCAACAAACGCAAGGCTCTCAATCGATTGATGGAGGACCCAATTGGCTCACCCTTCACAATCAAACTCAGACAGTCCTTCTTGACTCAAAGTCACGTCTACCTCTTACTTGATTATTCATCCGGTGGTCATCTATTCCAACACTTCCTTTGACACAGTCCAATCTCCTAATCTTGCTCCAAAGTCTATGTAGCCAAGTTTGCCTGTGGCTTAGATCATCTACACAAACTTGGGATCATCTTTTGAGACCTCAAGACCAAAAACATCCTCATCTCCTCCAACGGTCACCTCAAACTGACCAACTTTGGACTTGCGTCAACCAGCCGTTTGAGCTATCCTCCACTCCATCATCATCCCACCCTTCCATAGTTTCTCAGTCTCCAATACTCCTACCAATCCCACCTTATCCTTCCAAAAAAAAAAAAAAAAAAAAAAAAACACCCCCCTTCCATCTTTGAGTGGGGGTGGAAAAGCGTTGTCTACCGCCCGCTGTGGTGCCCCATCCTGGACACCCTGGCCACCTTAAGACCTTGATCCATAAAACTTTTGCGCAAACGTACCGTCTGGCATCTAAAAAAAAAAAAAAAAACAATTCCAACTCATCCTCAGATTCATCCACATCATCATCCGCGCGCCCCCCATCCTCATCCTTATCCTCGCGCATCCTGATCTCCTGTCTTCCACGCGTCCCAATCTCCCGTCCGTTGCGCGTCCCAATCTCCTGTCCGCCGCGCGTCCCAATCTCCTGTACGCCGCGCGTCCCAATCTCCTGTCCGCCGCGCGTCCCAATCTCTTATCTGACTGCCGCATGGCGCTCATCCATGACTTACCAAATCCATCCCAACCGCACCCCAAGCATTTGTCCAATCCTTGGATCCGTCAATCGCCCATCTCACTCGATCTATCAGTCGTGAATCTCAAGCCTGTCAGGATTTACTCAACTGCCTCAAGCCAATCTCCTATCTGCCCATCCGGGCTCTCACAGACTTCATCCGTCACCTTTCCTGGGACTCTCCCACCCACTTCCGCCTTCAGACAAGGGGTGGAGAGTGTCAACTACCACCCGCGGACATTCACAGCGGTTTGGTTCATTTCCCTTTCCCACCCCATCTGCCTTCAGACAAGGGGTGGGTGATTCCGGTATTGTTGCGTGCGCCCATCCACGGACGGACCCAAGTGATAACTCAATTTTCGTTCTTTTTCCGCGCTATTTGTAGAATCCATTGTACATAGTCTAACAGGGCCTCCTGCCCATATAAGGAGGGGCTCTCCCCTGCCTTTTTGAACAGGGGGGGGGGAAGAATCCAGCAGGAAATCAGCACACCCTTGATCCTTGAGCCTCCATACTCAACCCTTGATCCTTGATCCTTATCACCAACCAATAGCCTTGCTGGTTGAAGAAAAGTTCTGTCTGTTGGAATTTTTGAGTGTGTTATACCACTCCTTGATCCCTTTCTCTGACCATACTGGTCCTGATCCTTGATCATCTTTCTGGAGCCAATCACGATTGATTGAAGAGGTCTTATTAAGCTTAAGACCTGGAGTGTCACACCTCCCTTTACTTCCTTTGGAGTTTCATTCTGCCAGCCTACTCTTGAGTCCCTTGAGAAGTGTTGAGGTTATCCTTGCTTCAAATCAGTTACTGTTTGCTTTTGAGCTTCTTAAACATTGTGCTTTGTCTTGTACAGCCACCCTCAGTTAACTGGTACCCTTCAAGCGCTTGATTGTCGAGAGTTGGGCAGGTTCATTGAGAACCTGGAGGTTGCTTGGGTTTGAGTTGATCATCCCCAATCTTCTGCTGACAACCAGAGTTATTAGCTTTTGGGCGTTGTTTACATACAACAGCTTTTGTTCCTTGAACTCTAAGCAGACTTTAACTTCTTTTGTTCAAGTTTTTCCCTGCATAATCTTGCCTCAGATAGTGCTGTTCCATTTCTACCAAACTATTTTAAACTTTATCCTCAACTCCTTGATTCCTCATTTACCAGGTTCTGGACCTTGATCTTGGTTACATTTAAATATTTTTGTAACACTCAGGAGGGCAGCCTAAACAGCACCTTTCCCCTCCACAATACTGCCACGGCCTAGCACCGTTTGGAGTCTTACATTTGGTCCCCCGTGCCGGGATCAAACCAGCAACCTTGGGATTTACAGTCCCAACTTGAAGAATCAACTCCGAAATCCAATCCAATCTTTTTCCTTCTCTTTCTTTTTCTGTTTTTTCTTTTTTTTTCAGGTCTGATCCGTGGAGGCAACTTGGTCCAGAAGTAAGTCCTCCCAATTGTGCACCATCTGGGCAAGATCCTTGCCGTTTTTGTGAAACTCTACCCTTGCCACACTTGTGAGCCACCTTGTAACTCTGCTCCTTTGGGTCTCTTAGGAACCCTTCAACATGGAATCTGCTGGATCCTCATCATCCTTTTGGGCCAAGATGGTCAAAATCAAACCTCAGAACAAAAACTTAGGCTTCAATGGGAACAATGTCAAACAATTCCTGGACTCCTATGAGATGGCTGCTGAAGTGTATGGTGCCAGTGAATATGATATGGCTTATCAGTTACAATTTTTTATCTCTTCTGACAAAGTTATAGAGGTTATCAAATTGTTCAAGGGATTCAAAACTCATAACTGGAGGCTCCTGAAGGAGGCTATGTTGGCCTATTGGGGAAAAATAGATGTAGCCAGATTTACTTTGCAAGACTTGGACGCCCTGGTTTCTCAATGGATCTCCAATGGTGGTATCTCCTCAGCCTCTGACTATCAAGCTTTCAGAAAATCTTGGGACCCTATCCAGTCCTATCTTATCTGGAACAATCACATTGATACGTTGGACAAAATTTCAGTGCGATTTTTTCAGTCTTTCTCTCCAGGAGTGCAGGAAAGAATTAAGGATGAATTGGTGAAATCTGGATCCATGATCAAAACAAGAGATAATTGGTTCAAGCTCCCTGCTTTCATGGTTCTTAGGAATACTGTGGATAAAGTGATGAAAGTTCAAACAGCTCTTACCTTTGAAAAACCTAAAATCACTGAACCAGTCCTTGCCCCCTCTTTTCAAGCATCTAACAAAATCATGAATAAGATGGAAGCCAATCGCAGACCTAAACCCAATCCTCAGGCCCACCGGGAGACACCTACTATAGATGAGATCACTAAATTACTTCAGGCATTTGAGAATAAAATAGATCAGAAAATATCCTCTTTAGCCACTCCTAAACCTGCTAATTATGTTCCTAAATGTACTATAGTCTGTTATTATTGCCATAGGGAAGGCCATGGTACTGGTAGATGTCCTGAACTCCAGAAGGACAAGGAGGAGAAGTTAGTAGAGCAGAAGGGAAATAATTTCTTCCTTCCTAATGGTGCCTTGATCCCTTTTGATTTGTCTTGTCCAATCCGTCATGTGGTGGCCTCATACCAACCACCAACTCCTAAGAAGGAATCCTTGGTCTCTGTGGATTTTCAATTGTCCTGTGGAACTCTGCAACCTTGGTATCCTCCAGCTATCACTTCTTCCAGCTTCCCTGGCACCTATCAATCTGATCCAGCTAGGAAACGCCATGAGGAACCAAAACCTCATAAGTCTCCTCCTGTTCCACCTTCAATCCTGCAAAAACCCGTTAAACGTTGATCTTCACCTGAGCCTCCTTCCTCTGATGTGGAAGATATGGAAGTAGAAAGGGAACCACTTATGGAAAGGCTCCAAGAAAACTCTGATCTTCCCCCTCTTCAACCTTTCCAACCCTCAGATCCTCTTCCAGCACCTATTTCACCTGATCTTCCTCCCTCCACCCAGCCCAAAGTACGATTTGAGAGGGGCATCTCCAAGGACTACCCTAATGCTGTGGAAGGAGTATTAAAGAAAATTTCTGATCTTAAAATCCCTGATCTATCTGTGGCTGAACTCCTGTCAATCTCTCCATCTGTGGCTGAAGGGATGAAGAAATGGGTTTCTTGTTGACGTGTGGAGATTGGTCCGGACAAATTAAAGGTCTCCTCTGGTACTCTGATGGAGGATTCTGGTGGAACAGATCCCTCTTCAGATACCAACCTGTATTCCTGTCCTCTTGGCTTTCTCCCATGTTATCTTGGTGATTCAACTAATACAGTTTCTCTCCTTGTGGATTTGGGTTCTCAGCTCAACTTGATTTTGGACTCCATGGCCTGCAAGCTTAAACTTAGCCCAAGGTCAGTTTCAACTCTGCGGTTTATGGAATTGGGAATCAGTCCTGTGAGCTGGTTGGTATTGCTGAGGATATCCCTGTTCAAATTGGTCAAAATATTTTTGGCACCTGTCACTTCTGGATCACTCGTCTGGATGGTCCCATGATCTTGGGAAGGCCTTTCTTAATGGACTTTGGTGCTACCCTGATGTTTTCTGATCAAGTTGGGGAGAGAATTCTCCTCCCTGATGCTGATGGCAGAAAGATTGAAGTTCCTCTTTGTTCTCTGGATTCTGGTCGCTGGGAAAGAGACTGCCCTGGTCATCCTCCCAAATCTGTCCTGAAGGGAGAGCAGAAAGAAAACTCTCATTCCTCTCATCCTCATTTTTTAGCAAAATAGTTGGCCCTACTGATAGTTGTAGTTCTTCTCAGCCTCAGACTTCAACTCATGGACCAACTTCCATCTCAGAGGAATATCTTTCTTTTTCCTCATCATTTCCTTCTCATCCAAATAAGATCAAAAATCAAACACATAAAAAATACAAAAAATCCAAAAATAATTCTTCTCTGTCTGGATCTGTTTTATCTTCTTTTCCTTTTTCTTTTTGGCCTGATCAATCATCCTCTATTCCGGTTTCAAATCTCTGCAATGAGTCTCAACTAGATCTAAATCTCAATTCTTTTCTTGGTGGCATCAGTATGAAGGAGTATGGTCTTAGGTGGAGGCAATTTGGGGTAGAAGTAAGTCCTCCCAATTGTGCACCACCAAGGGCTTCTACTACTGTCTTTTTCAAAACTCTACCCTGTGCCACACATGTGAGCAATGTGTTATCTTTTGGATCCTCTTTTATGTAGAAGGCACCTTTCAAGGACGCAGAAGAACATCAAACTTGGAAGATGTTGGAATATGGCCTCAGTTTTTGTAGTCAGGTCTCACTGGTCAATGCTTGGAGGAAGAAAGGATTCCTCTCCTTTGCCACCAAGTACAAACCAGTTGCAAAGAAGGTCCAGCCAGTCAAGCAACCAATGCCTCTCAACCTCAATCCTCCTCTTATGTGTCCTCCTCTATCCCGCGATCCTTACTGTGGTCTATCCCAATCCCTCACTGGTCCATTTATTCCCTCTGGTCACGTCACTGAAGAATGTCTGAAAGTGGTCAACTTTGGTCCAGATGGATGGCTTCTTCCTGATGAGTTAAATTTGATCAAAAATATCTTGTCTCTAAGGGAAAAATCTATTGCATTCTGTGAAGAAGAGAGAGGTCTCTTGAAATAATGCTATGGTCTCCCTTACATCATCCCTGTAGTTGAACATGATCCCTGGCAAAAGAAGATCCCAATCCCTGCTTCTAAAGTCAACAAATTCATCAAATTGATCCGCAAACGAGTCCAAAACGGTTTATAAAAACAATTGACTTCTAGCTATTCCAGTCCTGTTTTCTGTGTTCTAAAGAGTAATGGTAAACTTAGAGTAGTTCAAAATCTCCAACCTCTTAATAAAGTTACTATTAAAGACTCTGGCATGCCTCCTGCCACTGAAGAATTTGTTGAATCCTTCTCTGGGAGAGCTTGCTATGGTCTAGGTGACATTATGGGTGGCTATGAAAAACAATCCTTGCATCCTATTTCTTGTCCCCTCACTACTTTCAATACTCCCCTTGGTTGATTTCAACTGACTCAACTGCCTCAAGGTGCCACCAACTCGGTTGCAGTCTATCAGGCCCAGATGATGTGGATCCTCCAGGACAAAATCCCGGATCATGCGGGTATCTTTATTGATGATGGTGGGATTAAAGGTCCAGTTTCTGACTATGATAATGAGCTCTTACCTTGGCACTCAGGAATCCAACGATTTATCTGGGAGTATGCTACTATCTTGGAAAGAATTTTGTTTTGAATCAAGGAATCTGGCCTTACTGTCTCTGGATCAAAACTTGCCGCCTGTGTCCCTGCCTTGGAAATTGTTGGTCATATAGTCTGCAAGGAAGGAAGAAGGATGGCACCCTCTAAAGTCAACAAAATCATCTCCTGGCCTACTCCAATAAATCCAACAGAAGTTATAGGTTTCCTAGGTGTTGTAACTTATGTCAGGATCTTCATTCCCTCATTATCCAAAATCTGTATTCCCTTGCGTCGCTTAACCAGGAAGGATGCTGAATGGATTTGGAACCAAGACTGCAAACAATCATTTCAGTTGCTCAAAACAATTGTTGGGAAAGACATTGTTTTGAAAAAGATCACTTATGGACCTGGAGCCGGCAAGATCAAGCTGGCAGTGGACTCTACTTATCAATCTTTTGGGGCTGTCCTTACCCAGGAAGATGAAAATGGTTTGGATTGTCCTTCTCTGTATGAATCTCTTCTTTTATCAGATGTGGAATCCAGGTACTCCCAGCCAAAACTGGAACTTTGCGGTGTGGCCCAAATGTTGAAGAAGCTCCAGACTGTCCTTTGGGGTCAACATTTCAAATTGCTAGTTGATGCTCAATCCATTGTGGAAATGATCAATGCTCCTAGTCTTCCAAATTCTCCAATGACTCGCTGGGTAGCTTTTATCCAGCTTTTCTCTTTTGATATTGTCCACAGGCCTGGGAAATCTTTTACTATGCCTGATGGTTTATCTAGGAGGCCTATTGGAGATGATGAATCAGATGTTGGAATGGATTTTGATGAGGAAGAACCCTTGGTACGCCCTGTCTTTGCCTTCTCCTCCCAAAATTACTCTGGTTTCCAGCAAGGTTTCTGCCTTAAGTTAGAGCAGTACCTTTCAACTCTCCAAAGACCCCCTGATCTCTCTGCCAAAGAATTTCGGTCCCTTAAAAGGAAGTCCTCCAACTTCTTTGTCCAAGGTTCTAGGCTTATGAAAAGAGCAACTCCTTGTGCACTTGTTGTGGTCACTATCCCTTCTAAGCAAGATTTGATCCTGGAAAGTCTCCATGAAGGCCTTGGTCATTGTGGGGAAACCAAAACTTATCAACAAATATCCAAACAATTTTGGTGGCCATCCCTGAAGAAATCCGTCTCTCAATGGTGCAGGAGTTGTGAAGTGTGCCAGAAACGTGATCTTAGGTGCCCTGCCAAAATTAGTTACCCCACTGGAGAGTCCACTGTCTTTGGGAGGATTGCTATGGATGTGGTTCACATTAAGGCTGGTGGAGCTAAGTACCTCATTGTGGCTAGAGATGATTTTTCTGGATGGGTTGAAGCAAAGTTTCTTAAGAACCTCAGCTCTGAATCAGTAGCAGCTTTCCTTTATGAGACTTGGACAATGCATTATGGCTTGGCTCAATCTTATTCTATGGATGGTGGTTTGGAATTTGGTGGAAAACTTGCTGAAATGATCCGATTGCTCCCTGGACAAAATAGAGTTACTACTCCCTATTATCCTTGAGGACAAGGCATGGTGGAAAGAGGCCATGCGCCCTTGAAGGCTGCTCTGGTTAAATTGGCTTGTGAAAGTGGCAAGAATTGTTGGAGGTTTCTCCCCTTGGTCCTCTTCTCTGATCAAATTTCCACCAAGAGAACCACTGGTTACTCTCCTTATGAAATCATCTTTAGTCAGAGGGCTGTTTTTCCTCTTGATCTTGAAATGGAGTCTTTCTTGGGCATCTCTTGGGAACAAGTTTCCTCAACTACTGACCTATTAGTTGCCAGATCAAAGCAACTGGAGTGGAGTGAAGATATTGGTAACAAAGCTTATCAGAAGATGATGGAATCAAGAGCAAAATCAGTTCAGTATTGGGAAGATGAACACCTAAATCAAATCAGCGACCCTTTAAACCCTGGTGATCTGGTATTGGCTTATAATTGATCTTTAGAAACTCAGTGGGGAAAGCTTTTCTCTAACCGCTGGAATGGTCCTTACCAAGTGATCCGTCAAATTAGAGGTGGATCATATGATTTGGAGGAACTGGATGGTACTCAGATGGCCAGAGGGTTCTCTGCTGATAAGGTCAAGAAATTTCATTCTTGAGGAGGCAACTTGTTCCAAAAGTAAGTCCTCCCAAATGTGCAGCACCAGGGTCATCTGCTGTGTTTTGTTGTGAAACTCTACTTCATGCCACGCATTTGAGCACCTGGGACGCCTTCTTCATTTTATCTCAGCCACTTCTAGGATTTTTTGACGGGTCAACATATTCTTTTTCAACCAATTTCAAGATCAAAATGGCCATTCTTTGGTTTCAATCATCTTTTCTTTCCTTTCTTTTTTTTTGGCATCAAACTCGGGAGCAGACTAGCAACATTCTTTAAGTTGGGGAGAGATGTGGTGCCCCATCCTGGACACCCTGGCCACCTTAAGACCTTGATCCATAAAGATTTTGCACAAACGTACCATCCGGCATCTAAAAAAAAAAAAAAACAATTCCAACTCATGCTCAGGTTCATCCGCATCATCATCCTTGGGCGTCGCGCGTCCCTCATCTGCGCTCATCATCTTTGCACGCCGCCCATCCTCATCCTTATCCTTGCGCGTCCGAATCTCCTGTCTGCCGCGCGTCCAGATCTCCTGTCCGTTGCGCGTCCCAATCTCCTGTCCGCCGCGCATCCCGATCTCCTGTCCGTCGCGCGTCCCAATCTCCTGTCTTCTGCGCGTCCCGATCTCCTGTCTGCCGCGCGTCCCAATCTCCTGTCCGCCATGCGTCCCAATCTCTTATCCAACCGCGTCGTGGCGCTCATCCATGACTTACCGAATCCATCCCGACCGCCCCCCAAGCATTTGTCCAATCCTTGGATCCGTCAATCTCCCATCTCACTCAATCTATCGGTCTTGAATCTCAAGCCTGTCAGGATTTACTCAACCGCCTCAAGCGGATCTCCTATCTGCCCATCCGCGCTCTCACAAACTTCATCTGTCACCTTTCCTGGGACTCTCCCACCCACTTCCGCCTTTGGACAAGGGGTGGAGAGTGTCAACTATCTCCCGCAGACATCCGCGGCGGTTTGGTTCATTTCCCTTTCCCACCCCGTCCCCCTTTGGATGAGGGGTGGTTGATTCCAGTATGGTCGCGTGCGCCCATCCACAGACGGACGCGAGTAATAACACAATTTTCTTTCTTTTTCCGCGCTATTTGTAGAATCCGTTGTACATAGTCTAACAGGGCCTCCTGCCCATATAAGGAGGGGCTCTCCCCTGCCTTTTTGAACGGGGGGGAAAGAATCCAGCTGGAAATCAGCACACCCTTGATCCTTGAGCCTCCATACTCAACCCTTGATCCTTGACCCTTATCACCAACCAATAGCCTTGCTGGTTGAAGAAAAATTCTGTCTGTTGGAATTTTTGAGTGTGTTATACCACTCCTTGATCCCTTTCTCTGACCATACTGGTCCTGATCCTTGATCATCTTTCTGGAGCCAATCACAATTGATTGAAGAGGTCTTATTAAGCTTAAGACCTGGAGTGTTACACCTCCCTTTACTTCCTTTTGAGTTGCATTCTGCCAGCCTACTCTTGAGTCCCTTGAGAAGTGTTGAGGTTATCCTTGCTTCAAATCAGTTACTGTTTGCTTTCAAGCTTCTTAAACATTGTGCTTTGTCTTGTACAGCCACCCTCAGTTATCTGGCACCCTTCAAGCGCTTGATTGCGGAGAGTTGGGCAGGTTCATTGAGAACCAGGAGGTTGCTTGGGTTTGAGTTGATCATCCCCAATCTTTTGCTGACAACCAGAGTTATTAGCTTGTGGGCGTTGTTTAAATACAACAGCTTTTGTTCCTTGAACTCTAAGCAGACTTCAACTTATTTTGTTCAAGTTTTTCCCTGCATAATCTTGCCTCAGATAGTGCTGTTCCATTGCTACCAAACTATTTTCAACTTTATCCTCAACTCCTTGATTCCTCATTTACCAGGTTCTGGACCTTGATCTTGGTTACATTTAAATATTTTTGTAACACTCAGGAGGGCAGCCTAAACAGCACATTTCCCCTCCACAGAACTGCCACGGCCTAGCACCGTTTGGAGTCTTACACCGCGGACATTGGCGGGCGGTCTGGTTCATTTTTTTTCCACCCCTTCCCCCTTTGGGTGAGGGGTAAGTGATCCCAGTGTTGTTGCATGCGCCCGTCCCCAGACGGACGCAAGAGAGGTGAAGGGATGAGAAAAGATCCCACCCCAGTCAGGGAGGCTGGATTTCCACTGGCCCGCATGATCTATTTTTCTTATCATCTGAAATCAAAAAGAAAAAAATCCGCTCTATTTGTAGAATCACTTGTACATAGTCTAACAGGGCCTCCTGCCCATATAAGGAGGGGCTCTCCCCTGCTTTTTGGAAGGGGGGATAGCATATGGTATCCTATGACAGAAATATCATTGCTACCTTCTTGAAATAAATCATCTTCAGGGTCTCATTCCCCTTTATCTGAGACTAAATTAGGTATATTCATGATTGCCCCTTGATCTTTGAGCCTCCAAACTCAAATCCTGATCCTTGATCTTTATCACCAACCAATAGCCTTGCTGGTTGAAGAAGAATTCAACTGATTGAATTCTTGAGTGTGTTACACCACTCCTGATCCCTTCATCCAACCATACTGGTCCTGATCATCCTTTGATTATCTTTCTGGAACCAGCCACCTTTTACTGAAGAGGTTTTATTAAGCTCAAAACCTGGAGTGTTAAACCTCCCTTTTTTTTTTTGAAGTTGAATTCCGCCACGCTACTCTTGAGTCCCTTGAGAAGTGTTGGGTTATTCTTGTTTGAATCAGTTATTGTTTTGCTTCTAGAGCTTCTTCAAACAATTATCTTTGTCTTGTGCAGCCACCCACAGTTATCTGGTACCCTTCAAGCACTTGATTGCAGAGAGTTGGGCAGGTTCATTGAGAACCTGGAGGTTGTTTGGGATTGAGTTGATCTTTCCTAAGCTTCTGCTGACAACCAGAGCTATTAGCTTGTGTGCGTTGTTACTTACAATTGACTTTTCCTGTTGAACTCTGAACAATCCTTGACTTCTTCAATTCAAGTTTTTCCTGGCATCATCTTACCTCAGATAGTGTTGTTTCCCAGCTACCAACTATTATCATCTTTATCCTTTACTCTTTGGACCCCCATTTACCAGGTTCTGGACTTTGATCTTGGTTACATTTAAATATTTTTGTAACACTCAGGAGGGCAGCCTAAACAGCACCTTTCCCCTCCACAGAACTGCCACGGCCTAGCACCGTTTGGAGTCTTAAATTTGGCCCCCCGGGCCGGGATCAAACCAGAAACCTTGGGATTTACAGTCCCAACAATCATCAACTTCAAAATACAATCTCTTTCTTTTTTTTCTTTAGATCCGTGGAGGCAACTTGTTCTAGAAGTAAGTCCTCCCAATTGTGCACCATCTGGGCAAGATACTTGTTGTTTTTTGAGAAACCCTACTCTTGCCACATTTGTGAGCCACTTTGGAAATCCGCTCCTTGGATCTGTTAGGAAACTCCATCAAAATGGAATCTCCCCGCACCTCTTCTACTCGTCCCAAAATGGTTAAGATCAAGCCCCAGAACAAGAACTTAGGATTCAATGGGACAAATGTGGAACACTTCTTGTAATTGTACAAGATGGCTGCTTTGGTGGACGGGGATAGCGAATTCAATATGGCCTACCAGTTACAATTTCTTATCTCCTCTGATGAAGTTATGGAAATCATCAAGTTGTTTGAAGGTTTTGAACGGCATAACTGTGCCCTGCTGCGGGAAGCGATGTTGGCCTATTGGGGAAAAATAGATGTAGCACAATTTAATTTGCAGGATCTAGATAACCTTGTCTCCCAGTGGATCTCCAATGGTGGTGTGGATTCAGCTTCTGATTATCAGTTCTTTAGGAAATCATGGGATCCCATCCAATCCTACCTTGTCCAAAAAAATCACATTGACACAGTGGACAAAATTTGAGTCCAATTTTTCCAATCTTTTTCTCTTGGAGTGCAGGAAAGGATCAAGGAAAAACTGGTTGAGTCTGGATCCATGATCACTACCAGGGATAATCAATTCAAGCTCCTTGCTTTTCTTATCCTTAGGGGAGTGGTGGATAAAGTTATGAAAGGTCAAACAGCCCTCACTTTTGAAAAATCTAAAACCACTAAACCAGTCCATGCTCCCTCTTTCAAAGAGTCAAACAAGATTATGAATAAAATGGAATCTGATCGCAGCCCCAAGAACCCTCAGCCTAACCAAGAAACGGCTATAATGGAAGAGATCTCTAAACTGCTCAAAGCCTTTGAGAACAAAATGGATCAAAAGATTTCCTCTCTTGTTGTTCCTAAACCCTCTGGTGCTGTTCCTAAAAATACTCTAGTCTGCTATTATTGCAACAGGGAAGGCCATGGAACCAGTAAATGTCTTGAACTCCAGAAGGCCAAAGACAAGAAATTGGTAGTGCAAAAAGGGAATAACTTTTTTCTTCCTAATGGTGCCCTAATCCCCTTCAATTCATCTTGCCCCATTTGTCATGTGGTGGCCTCTTACCAGCCACCCCCTTCTATGAAGGCATCCTTGGCTTCTTTGGATTTCCAATCTTGTTGTGGTACTCTTCAACCCTGGTATCCCCCAGCTATTTCCTCCTCCTCTCTGGTTGGTACTTACCAATCCAATCCAGCTAGGAAGGGAAATGAGGAGCCAAAACCTCATAAAGCTCCTTCCTTTCCAACCTCAATCCTCCAAAAACCACCCAAACAACAATCCTCACCTGAGCCCTCTTCTGATGTAGAAGACATGGAGGTGGAAAAGGAACCACTCATGGAAAGGTCTCAAGATCACCCTGATCCTCATCCCTCATCTATTAAACCTCCTCAATTCCCTGATCCTGTACCTGCTTCACCCAATCTTCCTCCCTCCACCCAGCCCAAGGTTTGGTTTGAGAGGGGAATTTCCAAAGATCACCCCAATGCTTTCGAAGGGGTATTAAAGAAAATTTCTGATCTTAAAATTCCTGATCTATCTGTGGCTGAACTCCTGTCAATCTCTACATCTGTTGCTGAAGGAATGAAGAAATGGGTTTCTTGTTGACGTGCAGAAATTGGTCCTGAAGAACTCATGGTCTCCTCTGGAACTTTGATGGAGGATTCTGGTGGAACAGATCCCTCTCCTTAGTCTAGTCTTTACTCTTTTCCTCTTGGTTTTCTTCCCTGCTATCTTGGTGAATCAGAAAAAATGGTCTCACTCCTTGTTGACTCTGGCTCTCAGCTCAACTTGATCTCAGATGCTATGGCCTGCAAACTTAAACTCAGCCCTAGGGTAAGCTTCACCTCTTCAGTGTATGGAATAGGAAACCAGTCTTGCCAATTGGTTGGAATTGTTGAAGAATTTCCAGTCCGGATTGGCCAAAAAATTGTTGGAAATTGTCATTTCTGGATCACACACCTGGATGGACCTATGATCTTGGTTTGACCTTTCTTAATTGATTTTGGAGAAACTCTTATTTTTTCCAATCAAGTTGGGGAGAGAATCCTCCTCCCTGATTTGGATGGTAGAAAAATTGAGGTTCCTCTTTGTTCTTTGGATTCTGGTTGCTGGGAAAGAGATTTCCCTAGTCATTTTCCTAAGTCATCTCTAAAAGGAAAACAGAAGGATAATTCTAGTTTCTCTCATTTTTCATGTGAGCAGTTGATTCTACTAATAGTTGTAGTTCTTTTCAGCCTCAAACTTCAACTCAAGGGTCAACTCTCATCCCAGAGGTTTATTTCTCTTTCTTTTCAACATTTTCTTCTGATCTCAAAAATATCAAAAATCAAAAACAAATCAAAATGGAAAAATCCAAAAATATTTCTTCTTCATCTGTTGTTTCTTCTTTTCCTTGTACTCTTATGCCTAATCAATCTTCTCTCAGTTCAGGTTTGAATCTCCGCAATGAGTCTCAACTAGATCCCAATCTCAATCCTATTTTTGGTGGCTTTGGTATGGAAGAATATGGGCTTCAGTGGAGGCAAATTGGGGTAGAAGTAAGTCCTCCCAATTTTTCACCACCAAGGTATCCTAATACTATCATTTTTGAAACCCTACCTTGTGCCACACATGTGAGCAATGTATTATCTCCTGGGACTTCCTTTATGGAAAAGGCACCTTTTGAAAACGTTGCGGAACATCAAACTTGGAGGCGTTAGAACTTGGTCTCAATCCTTGTAGTCAGATCTCTCTGTTCAACTCTTGGCAAAAACAAGAACCGCTCTCCTTTGCCTCCAAACATAAACCATTTGCTAGGAAAATCCAACCAGTCAACCAACCAATGCCTCTCAATCTCAACCCTCCTCTTAGGCGTCCTCCTCTATCCCGCAATCCTTACTGTGGATTACCTCCATCTCTCACTGGTCCATTCATCCCCCCTGGTCATGTCACCAAAGAACTTCTGGGAGTAGTCAACTTTGGAACAGATGGATGGCTCCTACGTGATGAGTTTTATTTGATCAAAAATGTCTTAGCTCTTAGGGAAAAAGCTATTGCTTTCTGTGAAGAAGAGAGAGGTCTCTTGAAAGAATCCTATGGTCTGCCTTATATCATTCCTGTAGTAAAACATGATCCCTGGCAAAAGAAAAAGATCCCAATCCCTGCTGCCAAAGTCAAAAAATTCATAAATTTGGTCCAGGAAGGAGTCTGAACCGGTTTATACAAACAGTCAACTTCTAGCTATTCCAGTCCTGTTTTCTGTGTCCTTAAAAATAACGGTAAACTTAGAATAGTTCATGATCTCAAGCCGCTAAATAAGGTTACTATTAAAGACTCTGGTATCCCCCCTGCTACTGAAGAATTTGTTGAATCCTTCTCTGGGAGAGCTTGCTATGGTCTAGGTGACACTATGGGTGGCTATGACAAATGGTCCTTACATCCGATTTCTTGCCCTCTCACTACATTTGATACTCCCCTTGGTTGTTTCCAACTTACTTGATTGACTCAAGGTGCCACCAACTCAGTTGCAGTCTATCAGGCTCAGATGGTTTGGATCCTCCAGGATGAAATCCCTGATCATGCTGGTATCTTTATTGACAATGGCAGAATTAAAGGACCAGTTTCTGATTATAACAATGAGCTCTTACCTTGGCATTCAGGAATCCTTTGATTTACCTGGGAATATGCAACCACTTTGGAAAGGATCCTCTTTTGAATTGAAGAATCTGGCCTCACTGTCTCTGGATCCAAATTGATTGCCTGTGTCCCTGCTCTGGAAATTGTTGGTAATGTGGTCTGCAAGGAAGGAAGAAGGATGGCTCCATCCAAAGTCAACAAAATCCTCTCTTGGCCTACTCCCATCAATCCAACTGAAGTCAGGGGTTTTCTAGGTGTTGTTACTTATGTACAAATCTTTATCCCATCTCTATCCAAAATATGTGCTCCTCTATGTCGCCTGACCAGAAAAGATGCTGATTGGATCTGGACCCAAGATTGTGAAAATTCTTTTCAGCTAAATAAAATGATGGTTGGCAAAGACATAGTCTTGAAAAATATTGCTTATGGACCGGGAGCTGGCAAGATCAAATTGGCTGTTGATTCTAGTTATCAATTTGTTGGGGCTTTCCTCACTCAAGAAGATAAAAATGGTTGGGACCATCCTGATCTCTATGAATCCTTGTTATTCTCAGAAGTAGAATTCAGGTACTCCCAAACAAAACAGGAACTCTGTAGCGTGGCTTGAATGTTGAAGAAACTCAAAACTGTCCTCTGGGGTCAACACTTTGAGTTACAAGTTGACGCAAGGTCCATCATCAAAATGATCAATGATCCCAGCCTCCCAAATGCTCCTATGACTCGCTGGGTGGCCTTTATCCAACTTTTCTGTTTTGATATTGTTCATAGGCCTGGAAAATCCTTCACCATGTCTGATGGTTTATCTAAATGCCCCCTTGGAGATGAAGAATTGGATTTTGGAGTGGACTTTGATGAGGAGGAGCCTTTAATTTGTCCAGTCTTCACCTTTTCCTCCCAGTATTACTCTGGCTTCTAACAAGGTTCCTGGCTAAAATTAGAGCAGTACCTTTCCACTCTCCAAAGGCCTCCTGATCTCTCTGCTAAAGATTTTTGATCACTCAAAAGGAAGTCCTCCAATTTGTTTTTCCAAGGTACTAGGCTTGTGAATAGAGGCAATCCTTGTGCTCTTATTGTTGTCAATATCCCCTCTAAACAAGATTAAATCCTCAAAAGTCTCCATGAAGGCCTTGGGCATTGTGGGGAAACCAAAAACTATCAACGTATATCAAAAAAATTCTGGTGGCCATCTTCTAAGAAATCAGTCTCTCAATGGTGCAAGAGTTGTGAAGTATGTCAGAAACGTGATCTTAGGTGCCCGGCGGAAATTTGTTCTCCCAATGGAGAGTCCACTGTCTTTGGAAGGATTGCTATGGATGTGGTTCACATTAAGGCTGGTGGTTCACATTAAGGCTGGAAACCAAAACTTATCAACAAATATCCAAACAATTTTGGTGGCCATCCCTGAAGAAATCCGTCTCTCAATGGTGCAGGAGTTGTGAAGTGGGCCAGAAACGTGATCTTAGGTGCCCTGCCAAAATTAGTTACCCCACTGGAGAGTCCACTGTCTTTGGGAGGATTGCTATGGATGTGGTTCACATTAAGGCTGGTGGAGCTAAGTACCTCATAGTGGCTAGAGATGATTTTTCTGGATGGGTTGAAGCAAAATTCCTTAAGAACCTCAGCTCTGAATCAGTAGCAGCCTTCCTTTATGAGACTTGGACAATGCATTATGGCTTGGCTCAATCTTATTTAACTGATGGTGGCTCTGAGTTTGGTGTCAAACTGGCCAAAATGATCCGATTGCTTCCTGGTCAACATAGGGTGACCACTCCTTATTATCCTGAAGGACAAGGCATGGTGGAAAGAGGCCATGCCCCTTTGAAGGCTGCTCTTGTTAAGTTTGCTGGTGAAAGTGGAAAGAATTGTTGCAAATTTCTTCCTCTGGTCCTCTTCTCTGATCAAATTTGAACTAAACAAACTACTGGCTACTCACCTTATGAAATTATCTTTGGACAGAGGGCTTTCCTTACTCTTGATCTGGAAATGGAATCTTTCTTAGGTATTTTGTGGGAAAAGGTTTCTTCCAACACTAATCTATTAGTTGCCAGATCCAAGCAACTGGAGCAAAGTGAAGATGTTTGTGACAAAGCTTATCAGAAAATGATGGAGTCAAGGGAAAAATAAGTCCAGTATTGGGAGGATAAGCATTCAAATCAAGTCAGGCATCCCTTGAATCCTGGTGATCTAGTTTTAGCTTATAATTGAGCCTTGGAAACTCAGTGGGGAAAGCTTCTTTCCAATCGCTGGAATGGTCCCTATCAAGTGGTCTGTCAAGTCAGAGGTGGATCATATTTTTTGGAGGAACAGGAGGGTACTCAGATGGCCAGAAGGTTCTCTGCTGATCAGGTCAAGGAATTTCATTGTTGTAGAGGCAACTTTGATCAGAAGTAAGTCCTCCCAATTGTGCACCACCAGGGTCATCTGCTACGTTTTGTTGTGAAACTCTACTTGATGCCACATACGTGAGCACCTGGGACGCCCTCTTCATTTTATTGCAGTCAACTCTAGGATTTTCTTTGGATGGATTAAGATATTCTTTTCAAACCACACTCAAGATCAAATGGCCATTCCTTGTGTTCAATCATCTTTCCTTTCTTTTTTTATGACATCAAGCTCAGATGCAGAATAGGGAGAGTCTGTAAGTTGGGGAGAGATTTGGTGACCAAATCTGGACACCCCAGACCAGATGCCAAAAATTTAAATTTTTTTCTACAATTCTTTTATTTAGGTGTCATTTACCCAAAAAAAAAAATAATTGGGATTTTTTTTATCAGTATGACTCCTCCAATTCCCTCATCCTGCCAAAAATTCCTCTGTCCCAGTGGTCTAGGACAGGCCTCTCTTGGTCTCATCACCTAGGCATTGCCTTCAATCCCTTCTCTCATTGTTCCCCCCTTCCTTTTGGCCAAACGCGCAGGCCAAGACCTGCTCGGCCCAATCTCCCCTCACCCACTGGCACGGCCACCACAATCCCCCAACGCCACCTTACACGCCGCTTATGTCCTTCTGGCCAAGTTTGACATCAATACCAGAAGTGGCCTCAAGCATCAGTATCCCCCACCCACTGGTACGGCCAAACATGTCTTGGCCAATCTCATGCTCCCCAATGGCGCTCATGATAGAAACAAGGATTTAACTGTCTTTTTCATTAACCAGACTCCAAGATTGACCGTCAACCAGTGATCCCATTCTGCTGCCGGTTGTCCACATCATCATCTCCCACCACCCAATCAATTGTTTCAACCCATAATGATCCTTGCTTGAATATTACAAAGTCAATCATAAAAAAACGCAAGGCTCTCAATCAATTGATGGAGGACCCAATTGGCTCACCCTTCACAATCAAACTCAGACAGTCCTTCTTGACTTGAAATCACGTCTACCTCTTAATCAATTATTCATCCGGTGGTGATCTATTCCAAAACATCCTTTGACTCGGTCCAATCTCCAAATCTTTCTCCAAAGTCTACGTAGCCGAGATTGCCTGTTGCTTATATCATCTAAACAAACTTGGGATCATCTTTTGAGACCTCAAGACCAAAAACATCCTCATCTCCTCCAACGGTCACCTCAAACTGACCAACTTTGAACTTGCGTCAACCAGCCGTTTGAGCTATCCTCCACTCCATCATCATCCCACCCTTTCATAGTTTCTCAGTCTCCAATACTCCTACCAATCCCACATAATCCTTCCCAAAAAAAAAAAAAAAAACCCTTCCATCCTTGGGTGGGGGTGGAAAAGCGTTGTCTACCGCCGCGGACATCCAGGGGCGATCTGGTTCATTTTTTCCCCCCCCCCCCCTTCCGCCTTTGGGTGAGGGGTGGGTGATCCGAGTGTTGTCACACGCGCCCGTCTGCAGACGGACACAAGAGAGGTGAAGGGATGAAGAAAGATCCCACCCCAGTCATGGAGGCCGGATTCCCACCTGCCCGCGTGATTTATTTTCCTGATCATCTGAAATCAAAAAAAAAAAAAAAAAAACCGCTCTATTTGTAGAATCACTTGTACATAGTCTAACAGGGCCTCCTGCCCATATAAGGAGGGGCTCTCCCCTGCTTTTTGGAAGGGGGGGATAGCATATGGTATCCTATGAGAGAAATATCATTGCTACCTTCTTGAAATAAATCATCTGTGGGGTCTCATTCCCCTTTATCTGAGACTAAATTGGGTATATCCATGATTTCCCCTTGATCTTTGAGCCTCCATACTCAAATCCTGATCCTTGATCTTTATCACCAACCAATAGCCTTGCTGGTTGAAGAAGAATTCAACTGATTGAGTTCTTGAGTGTGTTACACCACTCCTGATCCCTTCATCCAACCATACTGGTCCTGATCATCCTTTGATTATCTTTCTGGAACCAGCCACGTTTTACTGAAGAGGTTTTATTAAGCTCAAAACCTGGAGTGTTAAACCTCCCTTTATTTCTTTTGAAGTTGAATTCCGCCACGCTAATCTTGAGTCCCTTGAGAAGTGTTGGGTTATTCTTGTTTGAATCAGTTATTGTTTTGCTTCTAGAGCTTCTCCAAACAATTAGCTTTGTCTTGTGCAGCCATGCACAGTTATCTGGTACCCTTCAATCACTTTATTGAGGAGAGTTGGGCAGGTTCATTGAGAACCTGGAGGTTGTTTGGGATTTAGTTGATCTTTCCTAAGCTTCTGCTGACAACCAGAGCTATTAGCTTGTGGGCGTTGTTACTTACAATTGCCTTGTCCTGTTGAACTCTGAACAATCCTTTAATTCTTCAATTCAAGTTTTTCCCGGCATCATCTTGCCTCAGATAGTGTTGTTTCCCAGCTACCGACTATTATCATCTTTATCCTTTACTCTTTGGACCCCCATTAACCAGGTTCTGGACTTTGATCTTGGTTACATTTAAATATTTTTGTAACACTCAGGAGGGCAGCGTAAACAGCACCTTTCCCCTCCACAGAACTGCCATGGCTAGCACCGTTTGGAGTCCCACAGCGGGTGAAGACCTCATTGGAACACACCAAGACCAAGTAGGATTACCTATTAAGGACCAATTTAATCCCAATAAAGTCCTCATACCTTTGAATATCAACTTAAGCAAGTTTCAAAAAAACTTATTTTTACGTATTTTTCTTCAGAAAAGTACTTATAAACATTTTATTCCATATGAATAGACGTAACACAAGAGCCTCAGGTAGAATTCCCTCCTATGGATCTTTGCCCAAAGCCCCAAGTAACCGTGAGACCACCAATAATGACAACCATGAGGGGACTGGAACCCGTGAATCAAATGTTGGTGGACAGGGAACAGCCCCAAGTAGTGTTGCCCTCCCCCACCCTAGAGCCAGAGAAGGTATTAGAATTAAGCCCCCCTCCAATGCAAGAAGGTTCCCTGCAGCCACCCTAGCAAAATCTGGCCAAGGAAGCCAGGATCAAAGACTTAGTCAGAGAGCACGTGAAATATTGGGTAGAGTTCAAAGAAGCCTAAGCCAAGGAGGACATGGTATCTATGAAAAAGATAATCTCCCAGGAAAAAGCTACCCAGATAGCTCTTCAGAAAATCATTCCAAGGAAAGAGGTAGAATCCTACATAGAATAGTGAAATCCTTGGGATCAATTAGCCCAACTGAAAGGCAGAGGATCAGGAAAGAAGATATCTTCTTCCCATCCAAAGCCAAAGGGAAAGAAGGACTGGGATCAGATAATGTCCTTAGCTCAAAAGTGGAAAAAGGTGTACAACAATTAGCCTCTAATTCTGAACCCATTAAATTGTCTAAACCAACTTCTGATCTAATTAATTCCTTTTCTAATGATATGCCCCATAATTTCAAGATTTTTTGTGGAAATTTGGATGGTTTTTACACCCAAATGGATAAGTTAGCTTCAGTAGTAGCCAAATTAATTAATAACCAAACAAGAACTTTAGGAATGGAAGATATTAAATAGCATACAGAACAATTATTGGAGACAATTAATCAAGGTAAAATTAGACAGACTCAAAAAATTGAGAATATGCTATCAGGTATCCAAGAAGATTTCATTATGTATTTTCAACCTTTAAAAGAAGAATCAATAAATACTACTAACAGCCCCATTCTGTCCCTTAGTGAGAAATTAGATCTGCTAAATAATAAAGTTGACCTGCAACTTAATCTGATCAAGAATGATCTTAGGGACTTAAAAGACCATCTGACCAACCTGTTGGGGAGTACCACAGAGGAACCCAAACCTCCCAGACAAACAACTACTCCTTATGCACCACCCTTACTAGGAATGCATAGGAGTGACACCTTCAGGCCTAGTTGTACTCCTGAAATTGAAAAAGCCCTCAAACCTTTACCCCCAATTTCTGAATGGCCTAAGTTCTCTGGTGAAGGAGAATACAATCATATAAATTTCATTAAATTTATTGACTATACCATTAAATCTTATGACCTACCAGAAGCTATAGCTGTAGTCAGGCTGCCCAGACTATTTTAAGGAGTAGATTTAGACTGGTTTATTAGTAAAAGAGAAGAATTGGGCTCCTTACCATTTAATTCTTGTAAAATTCCAATTAAAGAAAAATTTGGTTCTAGAATGTGGAAAAGAAAAATGATGAAAAATTTCAAAAATTCCTCATTTGAGCCCTCCAAGGATAAGCTTCACAAATGGTGCTTAGAACAGAAGAGAAGACTAGATTTCTTCTATGCAGATGCTGATAAAGAGGAATTAAATGAAAGACTCCTCAACTTGTGTCCTGGAAATCTTAACCATAGTGTAAGATGCAGGATGAGCATGGATGCCAACTTACCAACTCTAATCAATGTGTTAGAAGAAGTCATAGACATGAATGGGTTAGACAAGAAGTTTCCTTCTAGACCTAAAGAGAACTTCAATTTTAAAAAAACCAGAGAAAAACCCCCTCTAATAAATATCTCTGACACTAAGAAACCTAATGAGAACAGGGATAAAGAGAGAATCCCTGGAACTTTTTGGAACTTCAACAATACAAGGCATATGAGACAAGACTGCCCATTACCAAAAATAAAGATAGCAGTCCTGGAAGGAGAGCAGGAGGTTGAAGGGAATCAGAACTATGAAGATATAGCTGATACTGAAGGATCCCTTTCTGAATGTGAATTGATCCTGACCAAACCTGTTAATGTAATAGAAGGAGATATTGGTACTTCTATAGAAATCAATAACATCCATGGTGACTCTAGTTTGCCCCAACAATGGGACCCTACCATAATTACTAGAAATATCATGCATTTTAAACCCATGAGTGGTAAGAGTTATACTACTGGTCAAACTTGTTATGCAAAAGTATTGTATAAAGACAGACCTATAAGGTTATTACTTGATAGTGGGGCTTTTTGCTCATGTGTCTGTACTGAATTCTTAAAAAAATGGGATCCCAATTAGAAAAAACACGTTCTATCCGTCCCAAAAGCCAAGTTTAGCTCTTGCAACTCTACCATGAATTCTATTGGAGTATGGACTGCTCCTATAATATGACCCCATACTAAAGGATGTTTGAGGATACAAGTCAAATTTTTAGTATTGCTCAATGGATTATGTGACTACCTGATAATAGGAAAAGATGCTTTATGTCTATATGGCATAGATGTTTTCCAGAGTAAAGGGAGGTACTTCACAGTGGGTTGTAATTGGGACAAGAAGTTTAAGATATGCACCATCCAATCTAACTTCCCCTCTTCCACTTACCAAAAGGATTTAGAAGAATTCCATCAAGAACACTTCTCTCAAGAAGCTCTAATTATGAAACTTTCTGAGGGGCAGAAGAAAGATATATTGACAGTCTGCTTTGAGAACAAAAATGCTTTCTGTACTAAAGATCACCCCATTGGTGATATCAAAGGACATGAAATGGTATTAACATTGACTATTAAGCCTTCTTATCCTCCAAACCTAAGAAGACCAGCTTATTGCTCTAGTCCTAAATCTAGAATAGCTCTTGAGGAACATATCCAAGAACTGATAAACTTACAAGTATTAAGGAACATAGGGCACAATGAACAGGTAGATGTGACCACAACTGTAATTATAGCTTGGCATAATGAAATTCAAGGATGGTAGGAGACTTCAGAATGCTCAATAATTATACTCAGGCAGATTATTATCCTATACCCCAGATTGATCATGCTCTGAATAACTTGTACAAAGCCAAATATATCAATACTATGGATATGCTTAAAGATTTCCACCAGATACCTATAAGCCCTGAAAGCAGAAAGTTTATGAGAATAATCTTTCATTTGGGAATATATGAATATCTTAGGATGCCCTTAGGTATAAAGAATGCCCCATCACACTTCCAGAGAACAATGGATAAAGTTCTAGGTACCTACATCAGAAAAGGGTGGATGATTTTATATATAGATGATGTTATCATATATTCTGATGATTGGGATACTCATATAGACCAGATAAGATTAGTACTCCAAAATATCTCCAAAGCAGGATTAAAAGTCTCCATGAAGAAATGCAACTTTGGATATGGAGAATTGAAAGCTCTAGGGCATATAATCTCTGGTCTAACTTTAGCTGCTGATCAGAATAAGATAGCTGCTTTCATGAGCATACCCATGCCTCAAAATAAAACAGAGTTACTTTCATTCATTAGTTTTTGCAGTTACTACAGACAGTACATCTCAAAGTTTGTTATGCTAACTAAAAGTCTGTATGAAATATGCAACAATAACACTCTCTTTGAAATGACACATGAGAGGTTGAAAAACTATGAGGAACAAAAAATAGCTATGACCTCCACTCCTCTACTCATTAAACCAGATTACTCCAGAACCTTTTATTGAGACTGAGGAAAAGTGGAGTCAAAAGTCAGAGAGAAGGATTTTGTTTAATTTCAGAAATGTAATGATGAAATGAAATAAAAGAAGAAATGAAAATAACAAAGTAAATTGTGAAAACAGAAATAACACTTACCTGAGGAAAAGTGGAGTTGAAAGTCAGAGAGAAGGATAAGAGAGAAAATCTTCTCTCTGACTTGCAATCTATCCTCAGGTATTTTATCTTGATTAGATTTCACATGAAAGCGTGACATGGATATGAAAGATGAGAAATGAAAATGAATATTGAAATGGAAACCCACGCTTCTGGGTGTGAGAAGCATATATTGGAAGAGAGCAGATGTGAAACAACAGACAGAGAGTAGAGATGAGGATAAAGGAAAAACAGGAAATAAGAAAGGAATAGAAAATGAAGAAAAGGTAAGTGAGAACAGAAATAGGAAATGAAGAAAGAAGTCTTAAGGGTGACTATTCCAATACCCCCCCTTGCTGAGCACAATCTAGAAGCCCAAAATGAAACTGGTGAGAGCGTATAAGGATCCAAGGTAGGGGTTTGGTGAGCATTTTGGCAAGCATGTTGTTGGTTGAGACATTTTGAACATTAAAAACATTCTGTTCAACACATTCCCAAATAAAGTGATGTTGGGCGTCGATGTGTTTGGTGCAACAGTGATGTTCTGGGTTTTTCAAAAGAGCCTTGGCACCTTTGTTGTCAACAAAAAGATTCACTGGGAGATTGTCACGAAGAAGAAGTTCGCAAAGAATGTTTCTAAGCCATAGTCCTTCTTTGCACGCGTCGGACATAGCTTTGTATTTGGCTTTGGTGCTTGATAGAGAGACTGTAGGTTGCTTTTTTGATTTCCAGGATATAACGCCCGAGCCAAAACAAAAGGTGTAGCCAGATGTGGAGCGACGATCATCTTGATCTTCAGCCCAATCCAAATCTGAGTAGCCTGATAGATTGAGAGCATTGCCACCCAGGGTCAGCTTGAGAGAGCGGGTGGAGCAAAGATAACAAAGAAGCCTGACGGCAGCATCCCAATGTTGAAGGGACGGATATTGTAAGAATTGGGAGAGCTTATTTACGGCAAAGGAAATATCCGGCCGACTACATTGAGAGACCCATAGGAGAGAACCAATGAGTTGATTATAGTGGGATGGGGCAGAGGGTTTGTCTGGTGATCTACGATGCAACATCTTGAATTGGGTGGTAGTAGGTGAGGAGACTGGTTTCCAGTCAGGGGAGAGGAAGTTTTTGGACATGGAATCTATGTAATGCGACTGGCAGATGGAGACTGTTTTTGAGGGAAAGTCACGAGATATAGATAGAGACAGAAAGAGAGATAGATCTTTGTTTGAGCCGATGGTGAATACTTTACCAATATCTTTGACAAATTGATTCACAAAAGTATCTGTGCCAATTACAGCAATGTCGTCCACATGAGCAGTGAGAGCGCCTACAAGAGTATCGCCATTCAGCTTGAAAAAGAGGGACGGGTTGTAGGCGGATTGAGAAAGACCTAACGATGTAAGGGCCGTCCAAAGTTCAATGTTCCATTGTTGAGGAGATTGCTTAAGACCATAAATCGCACGGGAAACCTTGCACACCCAATCCGGATGAGCTGGATCTTCAAAACCAGGGGGTTGAGAAATGTAAATAGGTCCATTGAGATGGCCATTTAGAAAAGCTGTTTTGAAGTCAATTTGGCGACCCGTCCAGTTTTTCAACCCAAGAAGACTGAGTAGGAGTCGGAGGGTTTTGAGACAAAGCGTAGGAGCAAAAACTTTGGAGAAGTCTAAGCCTTTTACTTGAGAGAAACCCATAGCGACAAGAGGGGCCTTCAGTTTGATGATGGAGCCATCCGCACGACGCTTCACCTTGAAAACACATTTCAAATGGATGATTTTTCTCCCACCGGGCGGGGGGAAAAGAGTCCAGGTGTTCATACCCACGAGGGAGGTTATTTCTTCTTGAGCAGAAGAAATCCAACAATGCAAGTGAGGAGATCTGAGGAGTTGCTTCCATGTCTTTGGAGCAAGGAGATCATCTTTGACTGAGGCTTTTCAAGAAAAGGTTTTGTAGCGCAACGGTGGACGACGAACGCGGGAGGAGCAGCAAGGAGGGGAAGAATTTTTGTTTGGGAGCAAGGTCGTAGGAAGAGGATGAGGAATTGACGTGAAAGTTGTATCAATGTGAGGAGGGGAAGAGGGAGCGGATGGAAAGGGCAAAGGTGGTTGGGAGTGAGAGGGAGTGACAGAAAGAGGGGGGGAAGTTCTGAATTGGAGGATTCAACGCTTTGAGAGCGATAGCGTTGGTTGGGAGGAATAAGAGGGGTATGATCTGGAGAAAGAGAAACAGGAAGATTGGGAGGGTTAGTAGGAACGGAAAGTGGGGGGGAAAAAACAGGAAGGGAGGAGGTGAGAGGGGAGGAAACTGATTGTTTGGATGGAGAAGGGACAGGAGACCAATTTTCAAGAGCAGGGGTGGTAGAGAGAGAGGGATGACAGATGGATTCAGAAAAGCCAGGCCAAACCAGAGGTACGGAGGAGGATGGCAATTCAATACTTGTATCTTTAGGTGCATGACCATACGGAAACGTTTTGTTGTTGAAAAGCACATCCCTTGATTTGATGACAATTTTTGACTCAAGATCCATTACCCTGTATCCGTTTCAGTGAGGTAGATAAGAAAGAAGAATTGCGGATCTTGCTTTGTCGGACAGTTTGGATTGATTTACATCTTGAACTTTATACCAGGTCAAACAGTGTGGAAACTTTAGAGAGCAACCCCCCCAAAGTCGTCCTTGAGTTCCGGAAGTTATTGATCAAAGCGTCTGTAAGGAGATTGGATGCAGCCGTTCAAGAGAAAAGGAGAGAAGAGGGGAGGGATTCTGTTTTCCTAAGTCCGCTCCCCGCCTCCTGATGATACAATGATACGATGATCCCCCCTACAACTCGGAGTTGAGGGAAAGGTATTTGAGCCCTCCCCCTCAACCCTAACCTAAGTACAAGCACAAAGACAGACTGGCAACCATGAAGAAGGAACCCTAGACCCAGAACCCTGACCCATCCCCCAACCCATACCCTATCCGTGTCCTATTCCGCTTGCTTGCCTGCCATTACACGCATCATCCGGTTCGTCCCCGCGGCGCGGCCCTCCGCCGCGCGCTTCTCAAAGTTCACCGCGATTGCCCGTATCCGCCCGACGCGCCGTTGTGAATTTCCTGTCCCGTGGCCGGCCCGCGCTTGCGCGCGGCTGCCCACGCATATAGCCCCGCTGTCGCCCCGCTTTTTCCTTCTCCGACTAGCCGTTCTGAGAACCTGGTCGGCCCAGCTCCATCCGTGAGTCGGACATCCAAGCGGGTTGCGGCCTGCCTCCCTTAGTCAGGCCCGGCCTGCAGTCGCGTGCTCAATCCCGCCGCGTCCACTGCTGAGCCCGCAGCAGCCGCTGCTGAGAACGCGTGCACCCCAACTGCTGAGCCCCAACCTACCAGATGCTGAGCGCGCAGGCCGCGACGCAGTTCCCGATCCGAGGCTATATATTGACACCACATCCCCCCCAACTTGAGTTCTGTCCCCAGAGATCCTTCCCATTGTCACCTCGGCCGTCCTTCGCGCCCTACCCCCTCTACCAACTCTAAACTCCGCTCCGCATCCCTATCCCTCCACTCCATCGTCATCATGGTCCGCTGCGACTTCTGTGCCCAAAACGGGCTTGAATGCTCTATTGGGTCCCGCCGCCGCGCCTGCTCCGCGTGCTGCCGCGGACACCGCCGCTGCTCGCTTAGAAAGGGTATACCCCGTGGCCCCAACCAATCCGGCTCTCTTCCTTGGCCGCGCAAGCGGGCTCGTCCGGACCCGTTTGTGGTTTCGGATGACGACGCTATCTCGGAGGACTTGTGGACTCCACCCGGATCACCTCCCCGCCGTCCTCGTCCGAACTCCGACCGCGACTCCTCTTCTCCGCTTCGCCGCGCGGGACCACCGCGTAAGGATGACTATCCGGACTCCGCGGCTTATTGGAGGGCATTGCGATTTTGGGCGGATCGCTTCCGGGTTACGCAGGGCGCGAGGGACCCGCGAATCGACGAAATCCTTAGGCGACGCGCTGCTCCGGCCCCGGCTCCTCCTCCACCCCCTGCTCCGGCTCCTCCGACTCCACGAGGCCCTACTCCTCGGCCCGCTGCTCCGACTCCTCCGACTCCACGAGGCCCTACTCCTCCGCCCGCGTCGCCGGTGGTCATCTCATCATCGCCTCCTATCGGACTGGACCCTCCCGTTGGATCCCCTGAGCGCCCGTCCGCACCAGCCCCTCCTCCCCCCGATTCTCCCGAGATCCCGGAGATTCCGGTCGTGATGGGGCTCCCGGCAGCCAGCTTTGAAGTTTTTGCGGAAAGGTTGACTACAATGCTCCGCCAATACCTTGCGACTCCCGGAGCCCAATCCTCGGAATCCCGGCGTGAACTCTTGGCGTCTTTCCGGGCTCTACTGGCGTCGTCGAGGGCGGAAATGGAGGAAATGATGAAGATGGCTTAAGCGCCTCGGCCTCATCCCCTCTTCCCCTTTTCTTTTTTTCCTTCCCTCTTTTATCCGCTTTTTTTGTTGTACCGCGTTCCCTATCCATTGAGAGAAATACACGTCTCAAACGCGAATTTGTTTTACCAAGAAAAATCCGCGCCGCACGCATTGTGAAGGCGAGAATGAGAGCCGGGTCCGCGCCTGAGTGAGAACTAAGCCGCGAGGTTGAGAAAATCCGCGCCGCGCCCAAAAAATGAGAAAATAAGAAAAAAAGTGACGAGTGAGAAATGATAGAAAAGGTGAAAGATTTCTCTTTTTTTGTTTTTTTTTTTTTTTTTTTTTTTTTTTTGTTTTTTTTTTTTTTTTTTTTTATCTATATATACCATCACCGCGCCCGCGCCCTATCCCCCAGTTCCCCCCCCAAACTTAGCTGCTGTCCCCAGCTGATGGCTTCAGCCTATGCCATGAGGGTCGCGTCCGTTGCCCGATCTCCCTGCATTCCTCCAAACCATGCCGTCGGTGCCTGATCCGTCCGATTCTCTGCCCCGGCGCGCTTCCCTTTCCGGTTCGGCGTCCGTCTCCTCCGCTGTCAAAAGGGTCTCGCCTTGGTTACAATCGCCCAACACATGACCTGCTCCCACCACCGCTTGTCCCCCACCTCCCATCAGATTTATCCGTCGTTCACCAACTGTTGAACCGCGCGGAGTATCCTCTTCTCGCTTTGTCCTTGCTCGCTTCCCGCCGTTAGACTGAACCGGTCCCGCTGATACCCGCTTCCCCAACACGCACCCCGCCTCTGCCAGCCTCGGACCGATCAGGTTTGCCGTCCGACTCTTGTGTCTTGTCCGCCCACCATCACCGTTGCTTCCACGCGCGCCCGTCCTTTCCGTTGCTGCCACTACCCTTTCCAAATGCGCGCTCTCCGCCGTCAAAGAGGTCTGGCTCGGGTCGCCATTCTCCAACGTGTGGTCCATCTCTTCCGCCGCCGCGTGTACCTTCTTTGCAAGATCCGTCCGCCGCTTGCCAATTCCCAGTCCGCACGGAGCATCAATTTCCCGTTCCGTTGTCCTCGCCTGCTTCCTGTCAGTAGGCCGCACCGGTTCCATCAAATCCCGCTTCCCCAACGCATTCTTAGCCCCCCCTGGGGAAACCAATTCCGCGTTTGAATCCGCTGTCCGGTCCCTTTGTCCCGCCCGCCAACGGCTGTTGTCCTCCCCACTTGCGTACACGCGGGGCCCAGAAGTGCTGGGGGACTGAATACTCTCCAGATAGGCCTTGAGGCCCCTTGCCACCTCCGTAAGTTTGCTAGCCCAAGAGATGGTTGCCGGTGGTGGGGCCGGAACATACTCTGCCCTGTAGTACTCCGGTTCCGCGTGGTCCACCTCTGCTTGCATCTGGGTCCCGTCGCGCGTGCCTGCCTGATAACCCCATTCTGCGGATGGCTTGAGATTGTCCTTCCGAAAGCAAGAACCGTGCCTCCCCCATCTTGCCAGCATGTCCTCCTTCAGTTCCGGCCAATCCAAGTTCAGGTATCCTCCCATCTCCTCCACTTCCCGACGCGCTTCCGCGTCCTTGATGAACAGGACAACATGGTGCACCTTCTCAAAATCCAAAACACCTTCAGAGTCCGCGATTGTTTCATAACGTGAGATGAATTGCTCCACCTCCGCAATTTTGAGTCTAATATGCGGGTAAATCCATGGAGTAGCGCGGAAGCCGTTGGAGGAGGAAGGAAGAGAAGTGGCTGTTGGTAGCATCCGTGAGTACCTTCGAGAGACTTTGACGAAAGATATTTCCCGGCCAGACCCCCAGATGTGGAAACTTTAGAGAGCAACCCCCCCAAAGTTGTCCTCGAGTTCTGGAAGTTATTGATCAAAGCGTCTGTAAGGAGATTGGATGCAGCCGTTCAAGAGAAAAGGAGAGAAGAGGGGAGGGATTCTGTTTTCCTAAGTCCGCTCCCCGCCTCCTGATGATACAATGATACGATGATCCCCCCTACAACTCGGAGTTGAGGGAAAGGTATTTGAGCCCTCCCCCTCAACCCTAACCTAAGTACAAGCACAAAGACAGACTGGCAACCATGAAGAAGGAACCCTAGACCCAGAACCCTGACCCATCCCCCAACCCATACCCTATCCGTGTCCTATTCCGCTTGCTTGCCTGCCATTACACGCATCATCCGGTTCGTCCCCGCGGCGCGGCCCTCCGCCGCGCGCTTCTCAAAGTTCACCGCGATTGCCCGTATCCGCCCGACGCGCCGTTGTGAATTTCCTGTCCCGTGGCCGGCCCGCGCTTGCGCGCGGCTGCCCATGCATATAGCCCCGCTGTCGCCCCGCTTTTTCCTTCTCCGACTAGCCGTTCCGAGAACCTGGTCGGCCCAGCTCCATCCGTGAGTCGGACATCCAAGCGGGTCGCGGCCTGCCTCCCTTAGTCAGGCCCGGCCTGCAGTCGCGTGCTCAATCCCGCCGCGTCCACTGCTGAGCCCGCAGCGGCCGCTGCTGAGAACGCGCGCACCCCAACTGCTGAGCCCCGACCTACCGGATGCTGAGCGCGCAGGCCGCAACGCAGTTCCCGATCCAAGGCTATATATTGACACCACAACAGCCAAAGGGATGAAGATACGAGGGGTCGATGTTGGTCGTTTTCAGGATAGAATTTGGGGAAACAAAACCAGAAGGAGTTTTACAAGGGAAAGAATTGAATGCAAAGAGAGCATGTCTGAGAGCATTGGTCCAGAAAGATTTAGGGAGATTTGAGAGAGAAAGGGAGCAGCAAATCATATTATTAATGGTCCTGTTAGAGCGTTTGGCTACACCGTTCAGTTGTGGCGAATGTGGGGGACCTGGTTTGTGTTCAATGCCTTTTTGGGAAAGGTAGCTCTTCATTTGGTTGCTTAAATATTCGCCTCCATTGTCGGTACGTAGAGATGAGATCTTGTAATTGTATTGGTTTTCAAAGAAAGAAATAAAGAGCTTTGTGCATTCAAAAGAATCGGATTTTTGACGCATTGGATAAACAAAAGGAGCCTTTGAACAATCATTGATGAAGGTGATGAAATATTGGTACCCTTTGCGAGAGGTAGTATCAAAAGAGCATACATCTGAGTGGATAGTTTGACCGGGTTTTGTAGATCTATAGCTGAGTCAAGAATGAAAAGGTGTCCTGGTCATCTTTGATTTAATACAGGTTTCGCATTGTTGAACTTGTAGTGTATTGAATGGTGTCGGGGAAATGTTTTGGTCTTTCAGATATTTCTTTAGAGATTTTAAATTCAGATGTGAGAGTCTACAATGATATCCAAAAAAACTGTTGTCAGAGGAATTGTTGAGAGTTGTTGAAAAGGAGACCTCCTGGCTCACGATGTTGTCGGGTAAGTAGTAAAGATTTCCTTTTCTATATCCTGAAGCTATAACATTCTGTGATGATTCAAGGTTAGATTTAATTTTGCATCTGTCCTTTTTGAAAACAACATCAAGACCAGCGTCACAAAGTGAGGAGACAGATAAAAGGGGGGTGCTTAAGTGTGGAACGTAAAGTGATTTGAGGTTGAAAAGTGGAAAGTTTAATTCCCCAGCCTTTTTAGAATATATGGTAGATCCATTGGCAAGCTTTATTACAGTTTGATCTGTTTGTTTTTTGACAAGTTGGTCTGGGTATGGCGTCATTGAGATTGAACATCCCAAGTCAATGTTGAAATCCTTTTCGCAGTTGTGGTTTTCAAGTATGGAGCATGCTACTGCTGAACCTGCATGTACAATAATTTCGGAATCGGAAAAATCATCTGAATAATGATCGCTTTCTAGCTTTACTTGATTGGCAGCTGCAGATTTTGACGTTTGCGGTTGGTGTTTTTCCTTTCTTTGGTTTCTTTTTGCTTGATTGAGTACCTCCATGACTTCTGGACATCTAGAGAAGGAGTGTACTTCCGTCTTGCAGTTGGTACAGTAATAGACTTTATTAAAAGAGTAGGGTTCCGGTTTCTTTCTCAACTGTGTTTCCTTTGAGTAGGACTGTTTCACCGACATTGAGTTAGCAATAACTTCCTCATTTCTGGTTTGTCTTTGGAGGTGCTCTTGTTTAAGAGCGGTAATAATCTTTGAGGATGGAATGGATTCCTCATTCATCATACTGGAGACGCAAGCAAGCCAATTGTCAGGAAGAGATATTAATATTGCTGTTGATTGGAGATCATCGGCGGTGAGTGGATTCTTGGGCGTAATAAGTGATGACAGCTTTTCTCCATACAATACGATTTTGGCCAGGTGGGTAGGTATGTCTTTGTTGTTGAGCTTTGTCAGAAGAAGTTTCCTAAGCCAGTACATTCTTCCACCTGAAGAATTGTCCTGGTGTGCTTCTTTCAGGGCGTTCCACATACCAATTTCACTTTCCTTGTGTTTTCAAATGTATTGGAAGTTTGAAATGTCAATTTATCTTGAGGTAACTGAACATACGGCGAGATTATCTCTAGACCAGGTCTCTTGATTTAATTTTGACTGTTTGTTATTGATGAGGTAGGCAACACCGGATGCTCAAAAGTGGATTCTGAGTATCATGGACAAATCTAGATAGTTGGATTCTGATCCCGGCGCGTTGAGAGGAATAATCAACGGTGTTTTGAGAACCAGATGAGAGGATAATAGATCATCCATTAAAAAAATTTTTTTTGAAACACACTAGAGAATGGAGTGTGTGACGGATCCTTCTAAAGGTTGGTAATTATAGCTATTCGGCAGTTGGTTGCTCTGGGCTCATAACCTATTGAGACTGAGTAAAAGTGGAGTCAAAAGTCAGAGAGAAGGATTGTGTTTAATTTCAGAAATGTAATGATGAAATGAAATAAAAGAAGAAATGAAAATAACAAAGTAAATTGTGAGAACAGAAATAACACTTACCTGAGGAAAAGTGGAGTTGAAAGTCAGAGAGAAGGATGAGAGAGAAAATCTTCTCTCTGACTTGCGATCTATCCTCAGGTATTTTATCTTGATTAGATTTCACATGAAAGCGTGACATGGATATGAAAGATGAGAAATGAAAATGAATATTGAAATGGAAACCCGCGCTTCTGGGTGTGAGAAGCATATATTGGAAGAGAGCAGATGTGAAACAACAGACAGAGAGTAGAGATGAGGATAAAGGAAAAACAGGAAATAAGAAAGGAATAGAAAATGAAGAAAAGGTAAGTGAGAACAGTAATAGGAAATGAAGAAAGAAGTCTTAAGGGTGACTATTCCAATACCTTTAAGATTTACATTGATTCCTGTATGGAAGGGTTAGGAGCTGCTCTACATCAAGAAAGAATAGAAGAAGACAAACCAGTGGAGAAACCAGTACTCTTCATATCTAGACAGATCAAAGATACAGAAAGTAGATATGCAGCCATTCAGATGGAATGCTTGGCTCTAGTATGGGCTTTAGAAAAGCTACACTATTACTTAGAAGGCACCACTTTCCAAGTGATCACGGACTGTAATGCTGTAAGAACTCTCATGAACATGAAGACTCCCAGCAGACATATGCTCAGGTGGTAAATTGCTATACAACAGTATAGAGGCCAGATGACTAAAGTGCATAAAGCTGGAGCTAAACACCAGAATACTGATAGTCTAAGTAGGAATGCTTTGCCTAATGACTCTAGCAATCCAGCATATGAGCCTGAGGATCAAGATATCTTTCCTATCTTCAACATCAATCTTTTTGCATTAGATACTCCAATCATGGGGATCTACTTATGTGAATTAGATAATGCTTTCTTCAATCTAGTGAGGGACAACTACTCCTCTGATATCAAGCTGCTGATCACCATTATGGAATGTGAATCCCCAGAAGCAGCCCTGGTAAATGGTTTACCTGCTTCATTACTTAAAACCTATAAAGCAGGAAGGTTTACTTTTTGGGATGGTCTCCTTTACTACAGACACCAACATTCCAGTGTATTGGTACTAAGTGACAAACAACATATACAACACATACTCCAGGAATGCCATGACAACTGTTCATCAGGGCATCTATCCACTGAAAGAACCTTGTAGAAAGTAAAACAAACTGCTTGGTGGATAAACTGGAAAGAAATCACTATTAAGAATGTTACTAGCTGTGAGACTTGCCAAAAATCTAATAAAACTACTTGCAAAAAGTTTGGACTCCTACAGAAGATCTGTGAACCCAAAACTAGATGGGAAATCATTAATATTGATTTTATCACCAGCCTCCCCCCTGGAGGTACTCATTCATATAACTCTGTCCTGGTTATATTTGACAGATACTCTAAAAAGGAAAAATTCTTACCTAAACACAAAGAAGATAGTGCTATGGATTTAGATTTACTATTTTGGAATAGGATTATAGGTGATGTTGGTATAACCAAGATTATAATCAGTGACAGAGACCCCAAATTCACCTCTGAGTTTTGGAGCAATCTACATGATGTACTGGGTACTACTCTAGCATTTTCTACAGCATACCATCCCCAAACTGATGGATTAGCTGAAAGAATGATACAGACCCTAGAAGATATGTTAAGAAGGTTCTGTAGCTTTGGTCTAGAATACAGGAACTCAGATGGTTATGCCATGATTGGTTAAGCCTACTCTCAGCTCTAGAGATGGCTTATAACAGCAGTAAACATTCTACTACCAAAGAAGCCCCTTACATAATAGAAAGAGGATGGATTCCAAAACTCCCTAGGAATACTTTGAACCATAATTTAGCCACCATTCATTCCACATCTCTTGACTTCAAGAGAATTATAGACCTGGCAAATAATCATGCTCAAAAATTTGTAGAAGAAGCAGTAGAGTACAACAAACAAAGATGGGACAAATCACACAGAGAACTTGACTTTAAAATAGGAGATCAGATCTTTATCTCCACTGCCAACTTCAACAATTTAGCAGGTAACAGAAAGCTGAAACAAGCCTTTGTTCGACCATTTGTTATCAAAAAGATTCATGGCAAAAATGCTGTAGAAGGAATCCTGAGTGAAGAATTATCAAGAAAACACCCAGTATTTCCTGTTAGCCTAGTAAAACAATTTAAACCATGATAAGTTAGCAACCTCCCTCCAGCAATGATCCCAATAGAACATGACCCTGTGAAAGTAAAAGGGAAAGTCAGCAGGATATTGAGAGACAAGAAAGAGAGAGTTCAAGGAAAAGATGTTAGACTATACTTAGTAAGATACAAAGGAGAATCTGCAGAAAAAGATGAATGGTTACCAGAGAATAATATACCTGATGTACCAAGACATCTTAGAAACTACAGAGCCAGCAAAAGGAACTGAAACACACATGTAATTAATTTTTTTCCCAACATGCTCCAGATTTTTTTTCAGATATGGCCATATCTTGGAGTGGGGGAATTTCAGCTTTCTACTATTGCAGAGCAAGCTGAAAAAGTATCAAAAATAACATAAAAATAATAATATTAAAATTAACCTAAGAATGAGTAGGAAAACCATGAACATTATTGCAGAAATAGATTTTCCACCCAAAATTAGGTAGGGTCACTCACTGACCCCACCCATGAAATCCAACTCCTTATATTTTTAAATAATAAAGAAAGGAGAGACCAAAATACCACAGAACCATTATGGTACTTTTTTGGCCAATCAAATATTTCACATGTACTGTCACGTATAGGTTTCACACCTAAAACTCAGTCAGAATTGAGGTGTTGTGTATATTTTAGGAGTTACAGATGGAAATGTGTTCTGTCACAATTCCCTCATGCAGCCGCGGCAGCCAATACACCTGCGCGTGGCTGAGCTGCAGCACTGTCACCCTGTCAAAGCTGTGTAGACAGCCCAGGGACTCTGAAAAGTACGCAGCCGCGGGACTACGAGTTGACAAAGTGACAGGCGGCCTGAGAAACCTAGGCACCGTGTAAACATGCTACAACCTACACAGGAACATTCTACATATGTAATGATGTTCCCGTTGATAGTAGATTGTCTGAAAATACATAAACTTATATAAAAATACCTAAATAACCTTTATGTGTATTTTTTATTAAATATAATTTAAAATACCAAGAATGTCAAAAAAGAGATAATGACTATTTCTAAAAATATATTAAAATACTTTAATATGCAATTATGAGAACTACAAGACATTAATATTTTTTTGAAATACTAGAAAGACTAATGATGTAAAAATATTACATGAATACTCATGACTTATATTTTTAAGTAATTATTTTAGTAAATCAACTAAAATTGGAAAATAAGGAGTAAAATCAATGTCATGAATTTACTCCAATTATTCAATAAATAATGAGACCTCACCTGACATCAGACTATCCGTAGAAATTTCTATCAAAATAATTATTAACTTACTGGGAACATTTACTAAGGATAATTAATTCAATAATAAATAAAATGGACAGATTAGTGTTATTCACACGTCCAAAAATCAATTATAAAGTATAATAATTCCCACACTCTGTGGAATTAGATGTTACCCCTGCTACAGCACCAACAAAACGTGACAGGCTGCCACTTTTTATCCTTCTAGCCTCATTTTCTTTCCCTTTGAGCCCTTGTACCCCTCAGAAGGACAATATTGGGACTCAAAAAGCTATAAATAAAGAGCTCTTTTGAGGATATTGATAACCAGAGACCCAGTCATATGTACATCCAGACACCATTCCAAGGTAATCAAATACTTATAAGAGATAAGTAAGTTATTTATGGCTTTAGTCTGATTAATAATATCCATCCCCAACCCTTTTTATCAATTTAAACTGCTGGACAACCTTATAACCCCAGCAAACAGGTTTAACCCATCAGTGAACGTCCCAAACAGGTACCCAAAGGCTTTAATAATATACCAGTTATTCCTATTATCCTTTCTCTGTCGTGGCAGCTTGGTTACAAAGCCCTGCCACTCAACCATGTATTTTATATACATAATATCTTTGGGCAATATATCCTTTAAGAATATAAATTAAAGGTTCCACAGTAACCAGGCCTACGTGTTTTAATACTGAATTCCCTGAAGAGAGGTGTTAAATATCCCCAATATAATTGTGGCCCCTCTATTAAAATATTTAATAATCAATTTATTTATCTTTATTTGTAAAAATGAACCATATCCAAACCAATCAACCTTGCAATAAGCTTTATACAAATATTTTATGGATTTTTGCTGCATTAATTGAATAATATATTTATTATTTATTCTGTTACCTCTGGTAGCTAAATGATAGAAAGGATCTTGGCATCCAGGAGGCTGAAAAATGGGGTGCCCTTTTCCTCCTGTTCCCAGGTCTTTTTTGGTGTTGTATTTATAACCTTGGATTGGGAACTGCATTGCAGGCTGCGCACTCAGCAGTTGGGTAGGTTAGGCTCAGCATCTGGGGTGCGCGCAGTCTCAGCAATGCCTGCTGTTGTCTCAGAAGTAGGAAGTGCGGGGCTCAGCACTGTGTGCGGGTTGGGCCTACTTCAGGAGTGGTGTTCTTGCAACCCCCTTGGACAACAGGGACCATGTAATGGAGCCAACCCAACCCGGTTTGCGGGTGGCTAGTTTGGAAAGTAGGAGGGGGAACTAGTGGGGTGATATGCACTGGGGAGGTATGCACAAGCATAGGCGTGGACTGATTTGCAGATTGCAGGATTTGCAGACGCGCATGGATGGATAAACGTGGTGAGGAGACTTCTTTGGGATTGGGTAAAAAGTAGCAAATACCTTGCTGGCAGTCACTTGAGGGGGAATTTATTACTACAACCATTGATATGATGGAGGAATACTAAGGTTGGTTTTGAATTGCCTGCCCCTCTAAGTACTATAGTAGTCTCACAAAAATAAAATAAAAGAGATTGGTGGCTGATTTTCAGATAGAGTTGCTACTATAGTAGTCTCTATCAGACCTAGGATCAATGTATTCAACCTTGATAAAGAAGAAATTTTGGAACAGATAGTTGACTGAGGCTATAGAAGCTGAGTGAGGGAAAAAATCTTTTATGTTGTCTTATCCTTTATTTTTTTTATTGCTTAATGATGAATACTCCTTTGATTTAACAGGTGATTTTTGATAAAATTGAAATGGTTGAGCCTATACTTGATAACTTATGGTGATGGTTGAAGATGATTGATGATGATGATGATGGATGAGGTAGGTGATGATGATGGTTTATGATTATTGATGATGATGATGATGGTTGGTGATGGTGGTTGAGGTAGGTGGTGATGAATGATGGATGATGATGATGGTTGGTGATGATGATGGTGATGGATGATGGTGATGATGGATGATGATGATGATGATGGAAGTGATGATGGATGGATGATGATGATGGATGATGGTGATGGTTGGTGATGATGATGGTGATGGATGATGGTGATGATGGATGGCCAAGGTATGTAGTGATGCTTGGTGATGTTGAAGTTATGGGGACATGGTGGTGATGTTCAAAGGTATGGGGTATTGGGTAAATAATGGTGATGGTGGATGGTCAAAGGTATGGGTTATTGGGTTGGGTCATGGTCAAAAGTATGTGTTGATGATGATGATTGATGATGATGATGATAATGATGGTGATGGTGATGCTGTTGGTATGGGATAAGGGATTAGAGATGTTCACTGTATGGGTTATGGGATAATAGGTTAAGGATAGCCAAGTATGGGTTTAAGGGTGCCTAGTGGGCATGGTGATCCCTTGAGGGGAGGATGGGGGGATCTGATGATGGGACCTGGATGGGGGAGAGAGGCCCTCTATTTATAGACAATCCTGCCCTAATGGCTGCCCCTGAGGGTCTCCCTAGTACAGTGAATACATTTCATGATGCATTTTGGCTGTTCAGAGGAGGAGGCTGTGCAGGATATACATGCATGTACACCCTTGCATGCATTGCTGTGCTGCATAGATACAGGTGCCCCCTGCACAAATTATCTTCTGTATAGTGGTGGTTGGTTTTTTGTTTGGTACTTCATGCAGTGCCTTGCATATATGTCTTCTGTATACAGCTGTTTGGTTGGTGCTGCATGCAGTGCCTTGCATATATTTCTTCTGTATACTGCTGCAGGTTTGTTTGGTGCTGCATGCAGGGTCTTGCATATATTTCTGTGTATACAGGTGTGGTGATTTGTTTGGTGCTTTATGGTTTTTAATTTATGGTGTATGTACTTGAAGGCATCCAGGGTATGTCCATGAACTTTCACTGATCTGTGACACCTGGTAGGGGGATGGGTAGGTCAGGGGTGATTTGATCTGTATCTTCTAAACCATGAGAGATAGAGGGGTACTTTGGCTGAGTGACTAGGGGTTATTTTTGGTGTGGAATCCAATTTTGAGGTCTGTTTGATGATTTGAGCTTTCCTTTACTAGAAAAGTGAGTCTGATGGCTATATTTTAGGTTTTGGACACCACAGTGGGGGGCTCTGAGTAAGAAGTGGTAGAGGGCTGTGCCATGAGAAGGACAAACCGGACATACATAAACAACTGAGGGAAGGGTTTTGGAGGGAATGGATGGTATGGGATAGGTTTGGGCTAGGGTTTGGGTTCCTAGGGTTTCTTTCCTAATCTTGTTGATAGGCTTTTTGTTGTGCTTGTACTTAGGTTAGGGTTGAGAGGGAGGGCTTAAAACCTCACTCTCAACTCCAGGTTGTGGGGGGGGGGAAGGACAATATTATAGGATCAGAGGATAGGATCAGAAAATATTGAGAGGAAGGAATCCAAATCATCATTTTACTTTATCTCTTTTCTTTAACCATCTCCTTTCTTAACTAATCAGCACTCAACCTCCTTACAGACGCTGGGATCAATGTCTTCCAAACCTGAGGACAACTTTGGGAAGTATCTCTCCCTTTTTTCCACACCATTATGCTTGAAGTTACAAGCCCCTTTCACTCATTTTATTAATCCTTTTACCTGATTTGAGCTTTAGCTCTTTTCATCTCTTACATGAAACAGACCCAGTTCTTGAGAAATCTCAATTTTTTAACAATTTGAATTCCATGCTTATGGGACAACCTCAAAAAGTTAGATTGTAGATTTTAGATTCTTTGGTCAATTATAAAGCAACTTTGATTTCCAAGCCAAGGCTTGAGCTAAAGTCCTTATGGTCTAGGTGCGGTCAAACAAAATTGAAAGCAACTTGTTGTTTAATTTCAAAATTTGAACACATTGAAAGAGAACTTAAGAGGGGGAAAGCGGCTAAAAGGGAACCAAAAATATCAAAGATAGTAAATCTTTTATTTTGAGTGTTCATTTTTATGGTTGAATGAACTTATGGGAAAATTATTTATGTAGTGCAAGGAAGGCTCTTCATCTGAATTTCATATTTCAGAGGAAGATACTCAAAGTGAATTATGCTCCCTTCATTTGGAATCAGAATACTTTTCCAAGAAAGAAAAATGAATGGAGGAGCCAAACAGAAGCTCATCTTTGGTGAGTATCAATTTCTTTAATGAGATTGGAATTTTGGCTAATTAATTTTTAATTGTAGGAACCAAAATTGAAGTACCTCAATCAATTACCTGAGAATTTACATCAGTTCTTTGGGGAGGTTTGGGACCCAGTTGGTGATGGGAATTTTGGATTTAGAGTCATTGCAAAATCACTTGGGTACAATGACCATGGATGGTTTCAAGTACCAAAGGAAATCATTGAAATATTGAGGAAAAATAAGAAATGCTATTCTAAGATCCTTGGTGGCAGCCAAGATGTTGAGAAGACAGAACAAATACTTGATTTTAATGACACAAATTCAAAGATTTCCTCTTCAAAATGGCTTGCAAAGCTTGACATGGGCCAATTAATAGCTGAAACTTATGGAAGACTAATATTTTTCATTTCATTGGATTCATATTGTACTTATACTCCAATGAAAATGGATGTAAAATTAAAATCAGATGCTATCTTCATTTTCTTTTTCAAAAATAATCACTGGGTTCATCTTGTACTTGAGGGAGAAATGATTTCAATCCCACCAATTGTTTCCAAAGCTGCTTCTTTGACTTCTAAAAAGACTTCTGGTTGGGTTGATCATCTAAAAGATCAACTTGAGTTGTATTCTAGGTTATAAACATCATTTTTATTTCATCCTTCCGGTTTGGGTTCTGATGCTGATATTGTAATTCTATTAGTATAAAGGGTTATACCATTCTGAAAATCATTATCTTGAGTGCTTTGCTTTAAAATCATTATTTTGAGTTTTTTGAATGAGATTTTATTGGTAAGTCAGTTCAACTTGTTTTGGGCCAATCCAATCAAAAGGGGTATTTTTACTTCTTGTGATGGGATCAGCTTAAAAAAAGTTGAACTTGATTTTCTTTTTGGTGCTTTTACTTTGTGGCCTTTTGATTAATGTGGACTTGATAGCATTCTTTTTTGGTGTTTTGGTTTAGGGCTAGTCCATTGAGGTTGGCTTGATACAGGTCCACCTCATTGGATCAGCTTTACACAAGTTGACCTTGTATCTATTTGCATTTTTACTTTAGTGCTGGTCCATAGACTTTAATCTTTTAATTAATTTTTGGTTTTTTTGCTTTGGGGATGGTCCAGATACTTTTTAATTGTTTATTTATATGGGTTGCACATTCATGGCCCCAGAGTGGTGAAATTTTTAGAATTTCCATTTAATTTTTTTCCAATTTGTTTATTTTTTTACTTTTTTGTGTTTTTGTTTTGTTTTGTTTTATTTGTGTTTTTTTGAATTTTTCAGTCATTTTCAGTCATTTTTGGTTTATTTATTTTTATTTGTTTTATTTTTAATTTCTTTTTTTTTTTCTCACTGAAAATGGGACATGAGTGGCTGTCCATAACTGAAATGGGACATGAGTGGCTGTCCACAACTGAAATGGGTTGGGAGAAGCCATTCACAACTGAAATTGGTTGCAAACCACACCACAAAACCTAATTTGGGCTGTGAACAAGCTGCGTATGGTTGTAAATTTAATCTTTCCCATTAAATTATAAGCAAAACAATTAAAAAGAAAAAATCAAAAAAAATATAAAAAGGAAAAACACCTAAAGTGCATGGATTGAAATAAAATCAAAATTAATTTGAATTAAATTACAACAATAAAAATTGATCAATTGGAAAATAATTTATTTTCAGAAAAAAATTATCTTGAAGAGAAAATAGGAAACAATTGATATTTCAAATGAAGATTAATAAAAAAAATGGGCCCAAAAAAAATGTGTAGTCAAATCAATGAAAATAAAAATGCAATTTCAAAATCACAATATTCTTCAACATGAAAGTGATGAAAATCATGAAATATAAGGAAATATTTATATCAAAAACTAAATATTTCAATTTTGGTACGCTGAAATTTCTGCATTACATAAAATCTAAATCCCCAGCAATTAAAGGCTTTCTGAATTCCATGCATGCACTCAAAATTCTTAGAATACCAAATAAATTATACAAGTTGTTTTTCTCAGGCTCTGAATCAATTTCCAAACCAATTCCCGGCACGTTGAAAAAAAAAGGTCAACTCCAGTTCCAGGTGCTACACCTGCCAGCAGGGAAGCCTTTTTTTTATGGTGAATGCATTGAGACTTGGCTGGTTCTGTGGAAATAGCTTCCTTCAAAAGTAAAAAACCCAGGAATTGGAGAGCGCTTGTATGAAAATTGCACTTAGAAAGTTTAGAAAAGGAATTGTTTTGCCAAAGTTGTTCCAAAAATTTTCAAAAAAAAAACTTGAAAATAAAAATGATTCAAAGTTCTTCAAGTAGACTAGTATATCATCAAGACAAGGCAATTCTCTACAGGATCTGAAAAAAATTCATTCAAAAAATTATGAAAAATAGAAGGAGTATCGCCAAGCCCAAAGGGCATAACAATATACTCCTTCCAAACCTGGTGCACATAGCAGTCAAATAATCATTAATTTGGCTATTTAAATCAAATTATGAGTTCCTCAAAGGAAAAATATTTAGGGATGACTAAATCCATGGAAGAGGGTGAGGAGATGCAACATAGGCAGCACTGCATAGGCATTCTTCAAGTTTAACTAATTCATTACCCCTAATAAACACAGATACAAAGGCTACCACTTGTTTGGAGTAAAAATTACTTGCAAGCCAGTTTTTAAATTTCTTGGCCAAAGAAATCATTTTGATACATTTTCTGTTGGAGTACTTGTGTCCTCCTATTCCCCGCTCTTTCCTATTTTCTTTTTTCTCTTTTTCATTCCTTTCTGTTTCATATGTTCATCATTTCATTTTCCATTTCATTCTTTCTTCATCATCCTATTTCATCTATCAAGTCTCACTTATTTGTCATTTATCAGTCTGCTTCTCACATCCAACTTGCGCGCGCTCCTAACTATCATATCCGCGCACTCATATTAGTCATGTCACACTATCTGTGACACTTTTAAATTGATCCTATACCTGAGGAAAGAATGAGAGTCAGATAGACGGATTCTTCTCTCATCCTTCTATTCTGCCTTTCATCTCTGGATATCCTCAGGTAAGTTGTGTCTCATATTTTATTTGTTTTCTCATCTCATTTCTATGAAATCTACTCATCCTTCTATTCTGCCTTTCATCTCTGGATATCCTCAGATATCCTCAGATATCTCAACAGGTTATGAGCCCAGAGTGCTAACCACTGCGATTCACCTTATTGCAAGAAGGATCCGACTCAACTCTGTGTCAATAAACATTGTTTTAAACTGCGTAATACTCACCACAATGGAGGAATCACAAACCGGCCATCCTGTCCTGAAGACACCCTCCATTATTCCTCTGAACTCCCCTGGATTGGAGTCAAACTACCTCGATTGGGCGATTATTCTTTGCATTCACTTCAGGGCATCTGGGGTAAGCTATCTACTTGACAACGATTCTGCCAAGACTAGTCCTGAAACACTGTCACGAGACAATCTGGCCGTATTCTCCGTAATCTCTTGATCAATCCTACCCGCAAATTTCCAATACATTAGAAAATATGAGGAGAGCACATTAGGAATATGGAAAGCTTTAAAGGAAGCACACCAAGATAATTCATTGGGAGGAAGGATGAACTGGCTCAGAAAGCTCCTTCTAACAAAACTGAACAATAAGGATATGCCCACTCACATTTCTGAAATAGTTTTGTACGGAGAAAAACTCGGCTCCCTTATCACTCCTGAAAACCCTTTAACCACGGAAAATCTTCAAGCCACCGCAATCTTACTCTCCCTCCCAGATGACTGGCTTGGTTGTGTCTCAAGTATGATGAACAAGGAGTCGGTCCCGTCATCGAAAATCATCACAGCTCTGAAACAAGAAAATATGCGCAGACAGACTCAAATCGAAGACAAAACGTTCCATTCTGTTAATACTAAACCCCAGTCTAAAGCCCAATCAAAGAGAAAGTCCAATAGAAACCAGAACATCTACTCTAAAACTTATTAATGCACCCACTGCAAGAACGAAGGACACTCGTTCTCTCGATGCCCAGAAGTGCTTCTTATAATGGAACAGTTGAAAAGAAACAACCTGCAGCAATCCAACGACAGGGGAAACAGACCCACACAGTCTAATATAAATGCAAGCAAGGCCGTGGCTGAAGACAACTCTGACAACAACAACTCAGACAATTTTTCAGACTCTCAGATCATTGTGCATGCAGGTTCCACCACATGCAATCTCACCCACTCAACGGTTAATCTGAAGCAAGATTTCAATCTTGACTCCAGATGCTCAGTTACCATGACTCCCTATGGACACCAAGTATCCAACAGGAAGACAAATCTCACACCTATCCGTCTCGCCGATGGGTCCACCATCACTTCAGTTGCAGAGGGTTCTCTGAATCTGCCGTTCTGTCAAGTCAGATCTCTAGTGGTCCCAAAACTAAAAGAACCTCTTCTCTCAGTCTCCAACATCTGCGACTCCGGATTTATTGTGGTATTATCTGAGTATGGATGCAAAATTTTTGACAAGAACGCCACCAATTTGACTGCAACTCCCCTCCAATCAGGATACAGAAGTGGAAACCTGTATTATCTCCCAAAACAAGATGTGAGCAATCACGATTCCCTGTCCACAGCTGTTTCTCACTCATCTGATGACAGTCTTTTTGGCTATCATAGCAGACTATCTCATCTGAATCTCAATTCCCTCAAAAAGTTGCTGAAATTGCACAACATCTCACCACTACCATCTAACAATCTTGAAGTTCAGCAATGTCCAATCTGTATCGAGTCAAAAATGACCCAAACCCCCTTTCATACCAGACTCAGTCATAGATTGAGCAGACCCGGTCAACTCATCCACTCAGACGTCTGCAGTTTTGAAACCACATCCCGTGAAGGATACAACTACTTTGTCACATTTATCAACGACTTCTCTAAAGCTCTGTTCGCCTATCCCATCAGAAACAAATTGGATGTATTTCAGTGTTCCAAAATCTTCATTTCCTTTTTTTTTTGAAAATCACTATCAAGCTCAGATCTCCTCATTTTGTACCAACAATGGGGGGGAATATCTCAACCAACCAATGAGAACTTACCTCAAGTCAAGGGGCATACTCCTTGAGCCAGGTCCACCACACTCCCCTCAACTCAATGGTGTGGCTGAAAGATCCAACCGCACCATATGAAATATGATTCAAGCTTCTCTCATCTCTTCTCACCTACCAAAATCTTTCTGGGCGGATGCGCTCAGACACTCCATTTTTGCCTTCAACTCCTTTCCATGCAAAACCCCTTCCGGATTTGTGTCACCAAACTCTCTTCTCCTCCGCAATGACATCCCACTATCATACCTTCATCCATTTGGATGCAAGGTGTGGTACAAAGTTCCTGAAGCAAATTGATCCAAACTAGACAGGAAAGGGAAGTGCAGTTTACTTCTGTCTTATCTTCCCAAAGGTAAAGGATATCACATCTTCAACACCGATACCCTCAAGGTCATTAAGTCACGCGACTGCATCTTCAACGATGCTGTTTTCCCTTACAATCACACCATCAACGTAAATAAAAACCCTACTCTCAGATCTGATCTGTTGCCTATCTCATCCTCTTTGTACTCACCTTTGAATACCGGCACTCCGACCGACAAAACTAGACGGCCATCATCAGAAAGCCTCACCATACCACCACCTCATACAGACAACGCCAACCATCCTAACTCAGCACCCAACCCGTCGAACCCCCTGTCTTTCCCTTTGTCCCAACCACGCTCGTCAAGCATCTGTTTGTCTAACTCGGACTGGATCCCCCCCCCTTTCCACCCATCAATCCCCTCTCTCCTCCCCGTCTCTTCCCTCATCCCCTCCTCTTCCATTCTCTTTCCCTCCTTCTCTCCCCGTTCCTCCCCCCCCCTCCCCCCCCCCCCGTCGCTCCCCCTTCTCCTGTTCCCGTCGCGGTCTCTCCCCCGGCTTCAACAGTCAACCTTCCCGCTCCCTCTCCCACCATTTGTTGTTCCTCGAGGCGGCGCCAATCTCCTTCGCGGTACGGAAATTTCTCCCGGTCTGTTTCTATAAAGGATGACCTTGTCGCTCCAAAAACATGGAAACAACTCCTCAAATCACCACATCGTTGTTGATGGCTTCTCTCCGCCCAAGAAGAAATGTCTTCACTCCAGGGTATGGGCACCTGGAAGCTTGTCCCCCCACCCAACGGTAGGAAAGTTATCCGCTGTAAATGGGTATTCAAAGTCAAGCGTCGGGAGGATGGCTTGGTTCTCAAGCTCAAAGCCCGCCTCGTTGCCATGGGATTTTCTCAGGTTCAAGGTCTGGATTTCTCAGAAGTTTTTTCTCTGACCCTCTGAATGGAAAGTCTCCGCCTTGTTTTTGCTTTGCTAGGCCACAAAGACTGGGTTGGTTGTCAAATTGACTTCAAAACCGCTTTCCTGAACGGCCGCCTGGACAAACCTGTCTACATGTCTCAACCACCCGGCTTCAAGGATCCGTCCCGTCCAGATTGGGTCTGTGAAGTCTCACGCGCAATCTATGGTCTCCGTCAATCCCCTTGCCAGTGGAACCTTGAGCTAAGTTCTGCAATGACCTCTCTTGGGATGACACAGTCATCGTATGATCCATCTCTCTTTTACAAACTTGAAAACGGTGTCCTTGTCGGCACGGTGGCAGCTCATGTCAATGACCTCGCTGTCGTGGGAATGCCCAACTTTGTCAAGAACTTCATCACTGATATCAGCGGTAAATTCAAGGTTGGATTGGATGAAGAGCTTCATCTTTTTCTATCGCTATCCGTCCGACGCGACTGGAATACTAAAACTGTTTCCATTGTCCAGCCTCATTACATCAAGTCTGTCAGCAACCGTTTTCTTTCCCCTACCAATTTCAAGACTGTTCAGTCCCCAACCACTACGTCTTTCAAACTGCTACAAAAGCGACTCCCGGACACCCCTAAAGCCCCGCCTGAATACAACCAGCTTATTGGTTCCCTACTTTGGATCTCTCAGTGCACCCGTCCAGATGTTGCCTTTGTTGTCAACAGGCTTTCTCAGTTCCTTCAGGACCCCTCCCTCAATCACTGGCACACCGCGGTAAGGGTCCTCCAGTACTTCAGTAGCTCTTGCAATCTACGGCTTGTCCTCGGAGGCCGATCTCTCAATCTTACTGGCTACGCTGACTCAGACTGGGCTGAAGACTTGAATGACCGAAGGTCCACTTCTGGCTACACTTATTGGCTGGGTTTGAGTGAAATCTCCTGGAAATCAAAAAAGCAGCTCACCGTTTCCCTCTTGAGCACCAAGGCTGAATACAAGTCCTTATCCGACGCATGCAAGGAGGGCCTGTGGCTTTGCAACCTTATGTTGGAACTTCACCTTTGCGAATCAGTACCGGTCTCTCTCTTTGTCAACAACAGCGGTGCCAAAGCTTTGGCAAAGAACCCTCTCCACCACTCCAGAACAAAGCATATTGACGCCAGGCATCATTTCATTCGAGAATGCGTTGTAGAGACTCCTGAGGGATTATGTAAATGATTTAGCAAATAGCTTGCTGGCAGTACTTGAAGGGGAATTTAGTATTACTTCTACTCCTTCAGAGTATTAGTAACACTAAGAGTGGTTTTGAATTGCCTGCCCTTCTAGTACTATAGTAAGTCTGCAAAATAATTTATTTAAATTAATGGCTGGTTTCTTTGAGACTTGGTATAGGTCTCAGATCAGACCTTGATTGGTTATTAATTTTTATTGGTAGGGTTGTTGAAGAATGGACCAGATGTATTGGCTTATTGGTTAGTGGTTGATCAGATATGTGTGATCTTAACCAATATCCCAATATTAAAGGGTTCAAGGGTTCTATCAAAGGGGTGGTTCAGGAGAGGAACCAAGGATGGGTTTACCCACAGGGGGCTGGGTAGAGGAAAAAAAGGTTGGTAATCCCTTTTTGGTTGTGCTCTCTTTCTTTGTAAGGGTAATTATTGAGTGATGGGTGGTTTCCTTTAATTTGGTGCTGAATAGCTCAGGTCACAGAAGGACCCTTATTAAAAGCACCTAATGGGGTGGTTTTCAATTGTTGATGAGGTTATAAAATTGGTCTTTGATTTCCCTTTTTCTTTATTGTTACACTGACAATCTCCTTTTTTTTATATCTGGGTAGGACCACAGATGATTGGGTGGTAATTGGATGATGAGTAGTTGATGAGTGGGTGGAGCTCCTGGATGGTGGATGATGATGGTGATGGTAGTGGGGGATACAACCTGGATAGGGCAGAGAGGCCCTCCTTAAATAGAAAATCTGGTCCTCAGGGGATGCTCAGGGCTGCCCCTGAGGGTTCCCTGGGGCTTCCCCTGTTACAGTGGGATACAGGTACATGAGACATTATAGCTGGTCTGGAAAATCTAATACAGTTACATGAGGCATTTCTGCTGGTTGGGAAAACCTAATACAGTTACATGAGGCATTTCTGCTGGTTGGAAAGAGGTTGTACTGGGGTTACATGCAGGCACTTGCCTACATTAATTGCTGTGTAGTGCTGGGTTGAATTTGTGCTGTGGTGAACTGGTACTGGTGGGTTGTTTGGATCTACATGGTCCTAGCTGCCTGCATATATTGCTGGGTAGTCCTGTGGTATTTTCACTGGTGGTTGTTTGGTTACACATGGCCCAGACTGCCTGCATACATTTCTGGGTAGTCCTGTGGTGCCTGTACTGGTGGTTGTTTGGATCTATATGGCCCTAGCTGCCTGCATATATTGCTGGGTAGTCCTGTGGTATTTGTACTGGTGGTTGTTTGGTTACACATGGCCCCAGACTGCCTGCATACATTGCTGAGTAGTCCTGTGGTGCCTGTACTGGTTGTTGTTTGGATTTACATGGCCCAGACTGCCTGCATACATTTCTGGGTAGTCCTGTGGTGCCTTGTACTGCTGGGTGTTTGGTTACACATGCTACTGGCTGCATAAATTGCTGTGTGGTGCTGAGGGTTGTTGGTACTGGTAGTTTATTTGGTATCACATGCTACTGGCTGTATGTACTGGTGTTTGTTTGGTTACACATGGCCCAGACTGCCTGCATACATTGCTGGGTAGTCCTGTGGTGCCTTGTACTGCTGGTTGTTTTGGTTACACATGGCCTTGCTTATGGTTCTGAGTATACAGGTGAGGTGATTGGTTGTATGTTTGGTTGAGGTTTTATGTTGGGATGTTACTGGTATGTCTTTAGGGATTCCAAGTACACCCATATGGCCTTTCACTAGTTTGTGATACCTGGGTGTGATATGAGCTGTCCACAATTTATTTTGGCTGTATCTTCTAAACCATGAGAGATAGAGGGGTAGTTTGGCTGGGTGACTATGGGTTATTTTTGGTGTAAAATCCATTTCTGAGGTTAAATTTATGATTGGGATTATATTTATACTAAAAAATTGAGTCTGATGGCTATAGATTAGGTTTGGTCTACCACAGCGTAAACCTGTCTCTCTTTGAGGTTTGCCATGTCCCCACCGCTGACATGCTTGCCGATATGCTCACAAAACCTCTCCCAAGAGTTATGCTTCAAAAACACCTTTTTCTTTTTGGCTTAGTTTGATGTGCTCAGCATGGGGGGGTGTTGGAGTACTTGTGTCCTCCTATTTCCCGCTCTTTCCTATTTTCTTTTTTCTCTTTTTCATTCCTTTCTGTTTCATATGTTCATCATTTCATTTTCCATTTCATTCTTTCTTCATCATCCTATTTCATCTATCAAGTCTCACTTATTTGTCATCTATCAGTCTGCTTCTCACATCCAACTTGCGCGCGCTCCTAACTATCATATCCGCGCACTCATATTAGTCATGTCACACTATCTATGACACTTGTCAATTGATCCTATACCTGAGGACAGAATGAGATTCAGATAGATGGATTCTTCTCTCATCCTTCTATTCTGCCTTTCATCTCTGGATATCCTCAGGTAAGTTGTGTCTCATATTTTATTTGTTTTCTCATCTCATTTCTATGAAATCTACTCATACTTCTATTCTGCCTTTCATCTCTGGATATCCTCAGATATCCTCAGATATCTCAACATTTTCTGCCATTTATTATTGAAGAAAGGTTTATTATTGCTTCCAGAGAGACTAATTGGGACCTGGGAAAAGAGGGGGACTATCAATTAAAATCTTATGATCATAGGGATAGGATGATAGAAGTTTACCTGATTGGAAAGCTGAGAAAATGCCAAAATAGTCATGATAAATGGGAAGTAAAATTCCCAAATTATTTTCAAATCTTCAATCTTTTCATCATCTTTGAGTACCAGGTTTGAGGTACTGGAATGATGCAAGAGGATTGAAGATCTAAAAATAAACTTTTGGGTATTTTACTGCTTCTCTTTGAAGAAGAAAGAAAGAGTTAAATCAGTATGGAAAGCATTACTTCAAGATATAAAAAGGGGATTAGGCATTGGAGGTAGGGATTTTCCAACTCTCCTGGAAGAAACGTATTGTTCCAATCAATGAAAGTGTCAGTTAGGCTTTTTAGTTCCTGGCTGATGGATGAGAGAGAATTTGGGGATGAAAGGTTTGAATTTTAATTACTCCTTCTTGCCAATGCACACCAGCATTCAAATTTACTAGAATGATTTGGCCAAGGATGATATTTTCTATTCCTGTGATGTATAGGAAAAATAAATTCCATTAAAATCTGGGGAGATTCAAAGGTGCAAAAGTCCATTTTTACCTATTGGTAACCCTATGAGTTTTCTCAGATTCACTCCTTACTAAATAGACAGAAAACCTTTCTATCTGAGAACTCATAAGATTTTTCAAAGGAACAAATGCTAGAATTATGAAATAAAAATGTCCACTCAGCTCAAAGAGTATGGTTTTAGGCATATTGTTGTAATCAAAAATGAAAAATTTCAATCTAGGAGTATGGCTGGCCTTTCAGGTTTGGAGATTCCATTTTGGATATTTACATAATATAGTTCTATTTGAAGGTATCAAAGGAATTAAAAGCTATTTTTTGGAAACATTAGCTGCTTGACATGCTAAATGTTGAGCAAGATTGTGAAAATAATGTTTTATTCTGCAATCAATCAACAAACCCTCCTTCTCCCTCTTTGCAAATTCCTCATTCTTGAGAAACCTGGTTTATTTTTCCAACAATCTTAGCTTTTGGTGGGCTTTGCCCTTTTTATAGCTGGAGTTCAAGTTCAAGGATTTTTTTTGACTGCTTTGGAATATTCAATTGTTTATTTGAAGAGTTTTCAGTTATTTAATTTGATTCTAATATTCCATGATGGTTTCTTTGAAAACAGTTTTATTTTGAAATAGACATTATAAAGTTCAATCACCTTATTAATTTTCTTCTGAAGCATTGTGTTCTTGTGTCCAGAAACAGGAAGGTGCTTGGTAAGGAGTGCTGGAAACCCTTTGAAAAAATTGAATTACAATTCTGCCTTGTTCCATTGGACATGGAAATTTAAAGTTCCAAAGTTCAAAATATAAATGGAAGCCCTATCAGTATCTTTCATTACCAAATTTTTCAATTCATACTACAAATTTTGCACTTTGTTGGGATTTCTAAAGAGGTTGAAGAGTTTCTGCTTGAAGTGTTTCCAATTGTTTAGGATGAAGCTTGGAATTTGATTTTTCCAATATGTTTCAAACCACTGTGCCACCCAACCTCCCAAGAAGGAAGAGGCAGACATGAAATTGTTAATTTTGGCTTGGAATTTATTTGTGTAATTGGAGGAAATAATTTTAATGGATTGGAAATAAGCTCTAAGGTTGTGGGGATTCTCCCCTGTGGTTTATCCAGCTGTTTCATACCAGGATTTAAAACACTTGAGACCTGGCTTCCTGACCTCAAATAATTTTGGTTTCAAGGTTCTATTGGGTTAGTCAGCAGTGTTTTAGATTTGGGCTTGGAATTAGAATATCTACAATGCATGGATACACATTGCCTTGGAGAAGCAGTAGAAGAGTCTCAATAGTCTGAAAATTTCTCAAGGGGACCTGTGAAGGTTTCAGGGGGATTGCCAATATTCAAATTTTTGCCAAGGGTCCCACCAGATGGAGCAAAACAAGAAGTAACTGGATCCAGGGTTTTTCAATCACAAGAGATTCTTGTTATCCCTAGCTTATTGAGTTTATCATTTGAATGGTCAAGCAAGTTTCTCCTGCTCAAGCAAATAAGTGATATTGACAATAAAACTACCTATGAGTATTTGAAAAAACTCTTTAGAATAGTAGGTTCATTAATTTCAATTACTTTCACCCACCCACCCCACATATTAGGAAGGCACAAGAATTCATGGAGATGTGGTACAAATGAGAAAGAAAAATTCTACAGGGAATACAAAAGTTATCAAGCCTATAATTCCAAGTTCAACCTAAAGATCAATGTCAAGTTCAAGGTGCAAGAGGAAACTATTCAATAAGGAAACTGAGGAAAAGCTTGATTTCAAGACTCTGACTCAGAAAGATGCAATAATTAAGAAAATTAACTATCCAAGGAAACACTAGAAACAAACTCTATTTGCCTTTCAAGGTAATTTACATTTCATTACAGATGACTAGATACAACCTGATGATTTTCTCAATAGCTAGAAAAAGCCATGATGCATGCAATATGCTGGAATTCAAGACTAAATGAAATGAAAATATCAAATTACAAGCAGGTGGTGACAAGATTTGAATGCAAATACAGTGAGATTCAAGAAAAATTGATGAATGTATGAAGGTGAAAAAAATAGACTGAGTACTGGGCATGAGAGAAGGTGTGATAAATTTCAGAAATCAATTGAATGGTTGTATATCCAAGGTGTGAACTGAAATTTTATAATTACAGGCAAAGAATTGGAAGTGGTAGCTAGGATTGTGCAAGATCCATAGCTGAACAGAGATGAAAGTGCAAGGGTGTAAACCCAATTGACAGATTATTAGGAAATAGTTTTAAATGGTGCTGCAAAGTGAAAGTGCAATTGTTGGTGCTGATTGAGTTTCCAGAGATAGGAGGTCCTTTTGAAATTCAAGAGTAGAATTATTTTGCATTTATTGTAACATTCTTTTAGTTTGACTTGTTGAATGATGTAGATTATAATGAGGAGAGTTTAAATTTCAAAATTTTGGTAAAACATAAACCAAAACCTTGGAGAGTGACAGCAAGTTTTTCAGGCAAGGAATTTTCAAATTTTGGAGCATGCATGTTGAGAATGTGAAGTGCTTATTTGAGTCAGGAAGTTATGTGTTAAGGTTGAGGATAGTAAAAATACAAGGGAGAGATGTAAATAAGAATTTTCCAAATTATGAAACAAACATCTGATTTTTGATAGACAGATTGAATCAGTATAAAGGATATTCTAGCCTGAAAGCAACATATAAAAATTCAAGGTAGAAGATCCTGAGATACATAATCTTTACCCTTTGATTTGAAGACTTTTTCAATCTTTTGGGGATTGATAAAATTGGGTATCTTGAGCCTTTCAACTAAGATGAAGTATTTTAACACCCAGGCCTTCAAATTTTTAATAAGAATAAGATAAAACCATAGTCTTGTTTTCAGATGCATTGGATAAGTTGTGCTTTCAGGATGGGTACTCTCAGGAACCTCCAATGATATTAAAATTTGAAAGACTTTCAGAGATTGATATTGATTAAAACCAGCAGAAGATTATTATGCTAGGCAGAGAATTATCAGCAGCTGATTGGAATGAGTCAGAATTAGAAAGTGAGATTTGAATTTATGAAACCAAAGAAAATCTCACCAGTTTCAAGAAAAGAATGAGTTTACAGCATTACAAGTGTTGAGACAAAAAAAAAGTGAATTCAGATTTGAAAAAAAGAAGAATTAACAAAGAAAAAAAAAGGAATTAAAGAATATGAGGAAGGAAGATAGAAGAAAAAGAAAATTGGGAATGAGAATGGGAGTATGAGTGGTGTTGAGAATGCCAGGTTCTTGAGGGTGATGTTTGAGATTTATTGATGAGGTTTTAGGTTGATCAAGCCTTGAATTGTTTATTACACAACATTTTTCTGAATCCTTTTCTCCATTTGTGTAGGGAAAGAAGAAACTGGATTTGGTTGCAATTGGGGACAGATTATGTGGTGGGGTTTGTGTCAACAAGGTGAGAGTTTTACTGAGACTGTTATGTTTTACACTCCCCATCAATTGAGAGACTTAGTTTTGAAAATTCTTGTGAAATGAGTATGTAGGATTGATGATGCTGGTGATCCTTTTGATTAATTTTTTAGGGAATGCTTCATTCAGAGGATCAGCCAACATCTTCTTAGTTGAGATCAACTAAACTATGAGGTTTCCCAGTTCAATTTATTCTCTGGGACCTTTGGTCTTCAAGTCCATGTGACAGGTCTTTTTTTTGACCCAATTTTCTTCAACTTGTTTTACAGGCCCTTTTTATCAATATATTGAACATTTTGACTAATTGTGATTTACAATATTTCATTGATTAGGTGCTGGAGACATCTTCCTTCAAGCAAGGAGTCAATAACTGAATGAAATGCAGCTTCAGTTGAGGATTGGGTTGCATTCCTTTTCTTGAAGCTTTCCCAACAGATGAGTGAGCCATGCAAGAAGCTGAGTTAGCCCAGTTAGGAATCTCTTGAAATTTTATATTCTCCCCAGGACAAGTCACTAAATAAAGAGAGAGACTGTGTAGATTAATTTTAATCCATCGGCTTATCAAAAATTGATTTTAAGAGGTTTTAAATTTTCAAATTCTTTTTTGGTGGCTTCAGAAAGCTGAAGATGAGGATTCAACAGAGTCTGAACTGGTCTGCATTTACTGATTCCAAGCTACTAAAACCCATGTTTGATGTTCTTGGTTTTAATGGGAAAAAGTAACTTGTCAATTCTCTCAAATTTCATTCCAAGAATTGTGTTGGGATCATGATATTGAAATTTTTTTAATCTTTGGTTGAAATTTTTTTAAAATCCATTCCAATATCCCAACAAGATGGGATTTTATACATGGAAGAAAATGAAGGATTTTCCATCTGTTGACTTGTAAAAACATGGTTCACCACTGGATTTTATGAATTCAACTGATTTTTTCAAGTTGGTGAGTGTGTGATACCAATTATTTGGCACTTGCTTCAAGCCATAAAGGATTTTATTAAGCTTGAGATACTTTGAATTTCTGTTGTAACAATCAGTATTTATTCTGATTATTTTTAAATCAATTGGGGTGTGGAGAAACACAGATTTGACATCAAATTTCTGTATTTAGAGCTTGAATTTGATAGTGTATTGCAGTATGCCTTTGAGGTATGATACTTTACCAGTAGTAGCAAAGGTTTCTTTGAAATTGAAAACTTGAATTTTATTTGATAATTGCATGCAAATTAAAGACTTTTAGATAAAAATTTGTTGTGGCAGTTGTCTTTAATTTTGAATACCCGAGTGGTTTCAAGAGTATTTTCCAGCTCTGGACCTTAAAATTCTTCCCAGAATTCCAGATATTTGCATTGAATCAGTTCTTTTCTTATGCCTTCCTTCCATTTGTTGGAATCTTCACAGGAAATGGATTTATTTTATTTCTTGGGCTCCAAGTTGTGATGAAACCCATAGTGTTGAGTTTGCTTAAGGGTGCATCTGTCTCAAAGAGTCCAAGTGAGAGGTGCAAGAGGTCTTTTCCCTGTAGAAGCTAGCAGTTAGGAGGGTGGGGTGTTGGTTTGAATTGAAGAAGTTTGTCTGGTTGTCTAAAAAAGTGTTTCATAAGTGAATTGCAATCTTCTGAAGCATCATCACCATTGGAAGAACAGATGTTGTCTGAGGAATTGGTTTCAATAGAGATTTCCTAATAATTTTTGAGCTTTTTAGACCGATTTTTGGATTGAAGCAGGACTGAACATTCTGCACAGTGAGGTCAAGGCCTGATGGATTGTTATTTCCATGGCCTTCTAAGTAGTTGTGATAAAATTTCACATGCTTGGAGGAAACAATGAATCCATCTACACACAGGATTTGGTAAGATTGATAGTCTGGGTTGAAGGCAATTAGTTTGCCTTTGATGCCCTTTTGATGGAATTTCTTTCCTTTTGGTAGAATTCAATTTATGTAGATCTCAGAGATTTCAGGAGGTTTGAAAAAGGATATTGGAAGAGAGTTGTTGTACATGATCTTGCAAGAAGATTATGATTTTCCTTTCCTGGGAATTAGATTGAGACTTAGACATCAAGCCTTGAGAGACTTCAACAAGTATTCCATGGGAAACTTGGATGATCTAAAGGATGATTTTACAATAAACTATGGTTTGATTTGATTCTGCTTTTTATTCATTTTTTAATCAAATTAAGTGGCTGCAGAAAAATTTAACTTCAATTTTCTTGACTGAGTGCATCATTTTTCTTTTAAAATTTTAAAGTTCATCAGGGATCATTATATCCTCTTCCTTGAAGGTGACTTGGAGGAATTTGTTGGATATTCTGGCATGATTTGATGCTTCAGAAGAGGAATACCTTTCTTTTATTTCTCTCCAGATTGATTGAGCTGAGTTAAAATTTGCTGTGCTAATTATGTTGTTTTGGGTTACTGAGTCCACTTTGGAGAAGAGCAAAAGCTGGATCTTTTTGGTGTCTTGTGTTTTGAGTTTCTGAGAATCTGAGTCCAGGATGGAGAGGACTTACCTGAGCTTGAGTAACACATTCATTTTATCTTTACCTATGTTTTAGTTTTTCTTGGAGAGCAGAGTGATTGTCTCCAAGGCTGTTTTCAGCATTGCCTGTCAAAATTGATTGTTTGACAGGTTGGAATTGGATCTCAATGCCATAATCCTGCTACTGTTTGTTTGATGCTATTTGTATTTAAACAATAAAAAACTTTAAGAGATTGGTATTGATTAAACCCAGCCAAATATGAAAAGGCTAGGCAGAGAAGGAGCTTCAGCTGATTGAGACAATTCATAATTAGAAAGTGAGATTCAAAGTGAAAAAACCAAAGTAACTCCCACCAGTTACAAGACAAGAAGAAGGTGATAAGATTATGATTGTTGAGACAAACAGAGAGTTTGATTGAGATTTGAAGCAAAGAGGAATTAAAAAAGAACAAATAACAAAGAAAGGAAGTAAATAAGATGAGGAAGGAATAGAAAAGAAAAAGAAAAGTAGGGATGAGAATGGCAGTATGAGTGGTGTTGAGAATGCAAGGTTCTTGATGGTGATGTTTGAGATTGATTGATGAGTTTTGAAGTTGATGAAACCTTTAATTGGTTCTCACACCACAGTTTTCTGAATTCTTGTCTCAATTTTTGTAGTAAAAGAAGAAACAGGGTTTTGTTGTGATCAAGGCCAGATGATATGGTTGGGTTTTCATCAACAAGGTGAGAGTTTGACTGAGGCCATTTTATTTTACCAAATGAAACTGAAAGGTCTTTATAAATAAACTCAATGGAAAGAACATTTTTTAATGAAAGAGATAGTAGGGAGGCCCTATTAAAAAAAGGAATACTTGAAAAGTCTCATGGAAACCTTTGGTTTAGAGAAAGGTAGTTAGTGAAACACAAGTAACCAAGGCTGCATATGGTAAAATCAACCACAGAAATATCCTCACACTTGTCTAATTAAAGAAGAAATATCATGCAAGCATGTGTTGTATCCAAAGAATAATTCACTCTTACAGAATTGTAGATAATTCAACAGATACTCAGTATTCATCAAGTGAATTACTCTGAAGAGCAATATTCCTTTGAGTTGAAGGGCTGAGTGGCAAGTGTGATACCCACTAGAATTGGCCTGAAACATGGTCTTAACAAAAAACTAATTGTGTCAACCTTGCTTGGCATATCCTTGCTAAGAGCAACCCCCCAGGCACCTTGGGGTCCCATCTGTGGTGATAACCTAACTTGTATGGCCTTATGCCAGCCCCAAATTCTACATATGTATAGATCACACTTTCAAATCAAACTGCACTCAAAAAAGTGCCTTGTCAATTTTTTGTTGCTTTTGAATCAAAAGGGCATGGATTTAGTACTTAATCCCAAAGGAGTCAATTTATCCTTGTCTATGTAACTCTTTCCTATTAAGGAAAAAACCTGATACACTTTGTTTTCCTCTACAGAAGCCTTCATTTTTTACATCAATGTGAAAATTTGTGGCTTCCTTTCCCAGACCATTCGTGGCTACTTTGTACAGTGGGTAGACAAAAGTTGTGGGACTGTTTGTCAAAGCAACCACACTTGGGCACTTCAAACAATCTAGATGAAGCCCACAAATCATCATGGTTCATATTGACCATTCCACCATTGGGCTACCTCAACAGTTGACCATGGTCAACAACATCATTGTCTTGGTTTTGTCATTTTGATCCAATTATTCATGATCAATCACCAAAACAGTGTTGGTGAGTATTTTTTTTACAATCTGATATACTGATTTCACTCTTTATTTCTCCTGTTTTTTTTTTTTTTCAAATTCATGTTTTTCTGAAAATTGTTCCATCCTTTGTATCCAGGGATTCAACCAACCAAAACCTTGGAAAATTGCGCTTGTTCAAATGGATTGTAGAACAGTTTGAAGATCTCCCTCTCAAACCAACAGATAAACAATCTGCTCTCAAACCTTGCAAGGACACCAAAAATTCCCCAGAGCTAGAAATACATGAAAAATACAAGCATTTTCCTTTCAATGAGCTTATCTGAGTGCTTTTCAAGAATTTGAACAGGCCAATTTCAGCTAGTCAATCAGAATTGGACCTGAATGTCAAGAAGTCAACCTTGATCAAACTTTGAATTAACAACATGTAGAATCAACCAACACAGTCTTTTTTTCATCTAATGTGTTCCTTTTCATCCTGCTTTGAGAGATATCTAATGAGAAGGAATTTCAATGGTACAAACTGTTTCAATTTTTTTATTACTAGACCCTGTTTTCCCAAGTATTTTTACTGCCTTGATTTTTTTTATGAATTTTGAATTCAATTTTGACAAACCTTTTGATGGTGTTGTAAGTAAAAAACAGATGCAAGGCTATCTGAACATACCGAATGAAATGTTTCCATGCTGTTTTTGGGGTTGAACTCAGCTTGAAACAAGTACTTGGAAGTACAGTAGCCGATTTAGTGCTAACAGTTCCATTAATTTTGTCTACCCACTGTACACACACAGCACGCAGGGGCAGAGCAAAAAAGTCGGTTGAAGGGATCATACATTAAGCATTCCGTCCGCCTTTCGCGGCTATCTCCAATTTAGTTAGGTGACATTATTTCACGTTGATTCAGTGTCGGTTTACTCCTTTGATCCTTAAATCTTTCAGTCGATCTGATAACCCGCTCTCATCAGAAGCTATTTGTGAATAAGAGATCCCCCGCAGCCACGAATCCGTGGCGCGCTCGCCCCACTGACCAGGTGCTCTGATGCATGCCCGACACAAAACGCCGGCGAGCTCGCGCCCCCCCCCAGGCAAGCAGACCCATCCGTCCATCAGCATCTCAAGGAGTCATCGTGTTATCGCTTGCAAGGATAAAAACTCGACTGGACTCTAGGGTCCCAACGGGAATTGTGCGCCGTTCAAGGACGACCATTGATAGGGAAAACGTCTCGTTCAAGCATCCATCAGATAAAAACTCGACTGGACTCTAGGGTCCCAACGGGAATTGTGCGCCGTTCAAGGACGACCATTGATAGGGAAAACGTCTCGTTCAAGCATCCATCACTTCGATCGGTCATTCAATGGCACTCCGGGATTCAACCAAACCGAAACCGAACTACTTGACTTCAAAAGCTAATGAGGATGACCAATCGATTTGGAGGAAGATCCTGAAGGAGGAAATGAGCAACCCAGAGTGTCGAAAAGCCAATACTGGAATTTTGATCGGCTTTGGTGTTTTCTTTACCTCGATTGCTTTCTTTAAGGTTGCTCGTGACCTGCTGGTTCCGAGTTTTTGAGATCGTCCAAAAACGTTCCTATTATGGTTAGTCTCCCCCACTCCTTATCTTCTTTTCTCCGATTCTCAATTTCTGATCGTCATTCCTCTTTATCGTTATCCTGACGAAAATGAATACGCCAATTCCGAATCTCGTTTTTTTCTTTCTCCGTTTGTAAGCTTGAAGCTTCTACCTCCATCAGGAAACAAACGATGTGGATTAGGTCTCGACTATGAGTGATGTCTCGAGGGATATGTGGCTGCTTATGCAGGGCGCTTAAAAGGGAAAATGTTACAGATCGATGAGCAAGCCCCGTTGGAAATAATTTCTGCTTATTTTTCGACTCGTAACTTGAATCACAAGCTCTCTAGCTTGTCTTTAATCTCAAACCCGACTTTTTACCCGTAAGCCCCCCCCTCAAAAAAAAGGAAATGCATCCCTGCATGCGTTGGAAAATTATGCTGGATCTCAATCAAGAACGAGCGGTAAAGAGCAGAGAAAAATCACTTTGTCTTTTTGATTCGAAAGACCAAGGGCCTTCAAATCGATATAAAACAGAAGCTTTAATAAGTCATGGAAAAGTGGCCATGCATGTGGATGGGTCTTGTGTAAAATTACCAAAAGTGTCAAGTAAATGGAACCATTCAAGTAGTTAAATTGGAATAGGGATAACCCAACTGAGAAAGAAATCAATTTTGGTAGGCAGTGGATCCATGTGGTTATGGAAACAATCAACATCCATAGGGCAAAAGGGTTAGTGGAAATTAAACCCAAGTTGATAGAATATTGTGTTCTTTGCTTGGTGTTCGCTTGCTACCATAGCAGAGCAACCTGCCTAAGTAACATAATACCAGGAAAGTAGCATGTAAACATAACATGATAAGAGTCCCCACTTTAAATACAAAAACTGCCAAAACACAAACTAGCATTTCTCAAAGTCACCCTAAAAGCAACTTAACTGGATAGTGAACCCTTGACCTTCAGCCTGATCTGTCCCATAGACAAGATTGCAAAAAAATTGCTCCAATGCCCCAAATAGCTCCAAACCCAAAAGCATTATCCAAACTTTCAAGACCTCCCTCAATGAACACCCATAACACAACTGCCCCTGGTGTGCAAGGGGCTGATGGCACGGGCACTACTGCTCAGAGAACTCAGGATTGAGATGATGAGATTGATTGCAATGAAGACAAGTAGAGTAATGGCAAGGATGAAGGAAGTAAGGGATGAGAGGAATCCAGGAGTAAGGCTCTTGAGCAAGGCTGATGACTGAATCCAATAAGAATTAGTATACTAATTCCTTGAGGGGAATTAGTCCAGGAAGGAAAGAGAGGCCAGTATATGTGAGAGCTGGAGAGAGGCCTTGAGGTGGGATGAATAGTGCTGGGCTTGGATGCCCATGGAATTACATGTTGACAAATCAAACAGGAGGCAGTTGCTTGATGGATTGGGTAATGGGCCTGTCCAGGAAGGTGTGACATGTACTGAACTGGAAGTGTGGGTTGTCCAGCCAGGAGTATGTACAATGGATTTACAGTATGGGATCTGTATGTGCTTCTCATACCAATTAGGTTGGAGGAGAGATCAAGGATACACCAAGCCATGGAGAGAGAGGGAGAGCCTGGGAGAGTTACCTAGGATCTGCAGGGTATGCAAGGAGATACTCCAGGAGGTGCAGCTGGTAGATCCAGGGGTAGAAGGTTGATTGTGCTGAGGATTGCAGAAGGCTGAGGGTTGAGAATGGCTGAGGAGACTGATTATGGTTGTGGTTATGACAACCCATCAAAAAACAACCTATAAAAATGAAGACAAGAACAAAAAGGGAAAGAAAAAACCAGAGCTTTATTAAAAAACAGAAACAACTCATGTAACTTTGAAAATATTATATAAAAAAGGAAAATCTACTGACCCCTAGCTCTTGTAAATTTTTTTTTTCTCATTGATCACCTTATCTCATCTCAAAACACTGCCTAAGAAACAACTAACTGCAAAGGAGCTTTCTTTTCAGCTTGTTAGCAAAGCAGGCCTGGATAACAGGGCATTATTAAAAAGGAAAAAGAATAAAAAAATAGATTTATTTGGAACAAACATCAAGGAGTAGGGAATATGGGGATTTCATTTCAGAAATTGATTTGTGATGCCATTTTTGGTATGGTGTGTAAAGCACATCTGGGAAACTATCCAAAATTGAATATTATTTCATCATGCAAGCATTGGGGAAGTTCCAATACCAATTTATTGGGTTTGGATGTGGCTGGGGGTTCAATCTTGGTACTCAACCAAGTTTTCTTTGTTGCAGATCAAAGCTGGTTGCAACTGACCAGATTCAATTCCCGCAAGCCATCAACTATGATCTCAGATTGTCTCTTGGGACCTGGTAAGCTATTTATAAATTCAATTAGGTAATTATTTTCTTCAGACCCATAATCATGGAGAACAAGCAGTTTTTTATGTTTGAAATATTTAATAAACTCTGTAAAAAACTCTTGTAAACACACAGTTTCAAAATATTACACTTTTTTCATATTTTATGTTGAAGTTGAGTAAAAGGGCCTTTAAAAAATAATGTCTATTGAAGGGTTTGCATGGGTTTAATTAACTGAAATATTCCTTTGAAAACAAAATAAAACAATAATAATGAGTGGATTCTCTGCATTTTCAACCATTATTTTAAATGTTTTTGGATAAATAATTTTGAAATGTTGAGTCTTTTTTTTTCTGAAGTATCCCACAGAAATATTAAAATACTTTTGGGAAACTTTTCCAATTATTCTTTCCTCTGAAAATTATAAAAAAAATTGAAAATTTCACAGAAAACAAAATTATTTTAAAAGTTGTTCAAACCCTTTTTGTGAAGGGTTCTTGATGATTTGGGGATTGCAGGCCTGCAGATTAGCTGTAAGGAAATCATAAAAAAACTTGAGATTTCTTTGAGTGTATTAAAAACCCTAAAGTTCTGCATCAATTATAAAGTTAAGATTGTTGAGGGTGGTCTGGCAACATTTATGGAGCTTTTTTTTACCTTCAAAAATAATTTTGATTTTTTTTTTGAATAATTTAAAGTGATTGATTGTTATTTTCTGGAGGGAGTTTACTGCTTTCATAGGACTTGACAATAAATTCAAAACAGTTTATTGGATATCACCTTGAATTATGTCAATTTCTAGTCTGACATCTTTGGAACAGAGAAACATCTATTGAATGCAGGATAAGCACATACAAAATATTTGCAATTATCTATATAGGATGGATATAGTAACTGATTAAGTTAAATTTTATTTCTTTTCCTCCCAGAGCTTGTAGGATTGAAAGAAACCGTAATCAAAAATTATAAATTTTCCTGAATCAAAGCTATCAATCTTTTGAATGACTTGCTTGAAAAGCCCACCCAAATTGGATGTGATTTTTAAGCTGGCCATAGATGATATTGAGACTTGAATGAAACTATATTCTCAAGATTTTCTAAAGAGTAACATAGACAGGTTAAGTTTCAGAATTTTCAGTTGGTAGGGAATCAAGCAGGAAATAATGAGAGGTCATAAAAGAGGAAAAATGAAAAAATGTTTTTTTGAAATTATCAGCAAGGAGGAAACCATGAAAAGGAAATTTTATCCAGAAGGTCCTAGGATCTGGGCCTAATTAGTGTTTGAGGTGCCTTCTAGCTTCTTTAAATATTTACACCAGGAATATTATATTTTTTTTTGAGTTTTGAAAGAGTGGGTTCAAATCCATTTATTTGATCATTTCCTGCTATATCAGACTAAAACCTCAAATTTTTGGCCAAAGCTGTTTGCTTCTGTTGTTTCACCACAGTTTCCATCTCCTGAGATATCTTTAAAATGTGATATATTGGGAATGAATTCTTGAGGGTAAATAAAATATTTGTGTTGAAACTGGAATAAAAAATTTGGATTGATTTCAAGATGAATATATAAATAGTTGATACCATAGCCACCTCAAAAAGAATCAAATAGGATAAATAATACAATGTGGAAAAATTGAAACTATTAAAAATAAAATTGATCCATGGAATAGAACGAATTTTCAACAAAGGCAGAAATTAATACTCACAGATTTACTTTGACCAGGTTGAGTGGGTGCAAGGGCTTTTTCCCCAAAGGTCTATAGGTGTATTTTCATCATTATCTTGTTTTGGATTTTTTTGATCCTCTGGATTTTTCCAGCAATTGTTTGATGTGAAAAAATTATCTTATTAACCAAAGCTTCAGCTAACTAAGAATAATAATGAAAGAAAGGCATTAGAAGATAACTAACTGAGTGTGTTTCAAGTTTTCAATTGTGAAAGTCCTGATTTTTTCAGAGATGAAATATAATATTCTTGATATCCCTGAATGATTGAATGTAATAGATGGGTCTGTGCAGAATGTGATTGAGGATTATTGCAATCAGCTAATTGAATTTTGAATTGAAAAAATCCCAATTCTTTCTATCAAATACCACACAATTTAAAAGAAAAAATTGATTTTCCGTTAGTGAAAGTTTTTTTTTTGAATCCAAACAAGGTGTGGTGGATTTTTTTTTTGAATTTAAACTGGATTTATATCCCCAAATTTAAGAAATTTTTATGTGTATCTTTGCACCTTTACATTGGAAAATCTGGTGGAAACATAATACCCATGGGTTTTAGCCAAAGTATGGATAGCTTCAACAAGCTTTTCTGTTTTAATATATGATAATTTAGAAGGGGTATTAAATGGGATAAATTCAGGGGAAGAAATTAAGAAAGCAGGGGAAATAGTTAAGGAATCTGCACAAATAATTCTGAACTATGGGGGGATGTTTTCATATTTTTTTTTTTAGTTGGGATATAAATTGAATGGAAAGGGGATGATATTGGTTTAAAAAATAGAATTAGAGACTTCAGTTTGGTTATGAAATGTTTTTGATTATTTTATATTGATTTGTATTTATTTGATAATGAGATGAGATGAGAATTTGGAAAAAATAATCTTTTTGACGGGGAGTGATATTTTTGTATTTGTTGTGAAATGTTGCTATTCAGAAGGATTGGAATAGCAATATTTTTATTTTGAGTTCTTTTTGTTGAGGTTTGGTGAGGGATGATCATTGGTGGTGAGTGCAATGGTTTTGAGCAGGCTTAAATGGTGGCAAATGATATTTAGTGATGTTGGTTTAAGTATTTTTGATTAGTTTTAAGAGGTGTTGGGTAGTGTTGAGTGTCCTTGAGTGGGTTTTAGTGGGTGGTGATGAGTGGGGTTGGATTGATGGAATAGGGTGATGTCATGGTTGATTAGATGATGGATTTCTAAAATAAGCAAGAAGTAAAAATTGAATAATCCAGAATTATATTGCATATGTGATTATTTTTTGAAAAAAATGCAGAAATTGAGACCAAACCCTGAATAGGGCTTGATTCCTAAATTTGAGGTTAGGCTGTTGAGGGGTAAACAATAAAAAAAGAATTAATAAATAAAATGTTTTTGGTGATTCGTAAACTCCCCCTAGCAGCCCACACACCAGGAATTTCCAAAAATTAACTCAAAAAAGGCTGATACAGCTCCCCAAAATTCCCTTGATGACATGTTTTCTCATCTGAGGCAGGATTTTAGGGGTTCAATTACCCTCAAGAAAACCCTGAATTATAGTTTATAATTGATTTAAATGAACTCTAAAAGCCTCCTATCAAAAAATAATCAAAAAATCCTACAGAATAGAGTTTAAAAAACTTTCTAAATAACCTTTTTTTTGTGAATTTTTGGAATTTTTCTAAATTTCTGAGAGGCAAAAACAATGTGAGAATTCCACCAAAAAATTATCTTTAATTGGCTCAGGCTAAATATGTGCCTTCAAAATTACTAAAACCATACATTTTTTTTGAAAATGCATTGTTTTAACATCTATTTTTTTTTGCTAAAATCATGCCAAAAGGTATTATTTCTCATGAAAAACTTGAACAAACATATATATATATATATACCACTTTCCATGGAAATATTAATTCTTTTACTATATCCACACAAAATTCTGTGGGAATGGCATTCCCCTCCTCAACACAGCAAAGGGGGGGTCAGTCCCCGCCACTGGCCATGCAGGAGATGGCCATTGAAGCTTTGAAGCCCCACAATTCAATGACCTGTCCCATTTCACCAAAAATTTAAAAGTCAAATCTGCCTGGCTTTCATGTCCAGGTAAAAATTCTGCAGTGCCCATTTTTATGAGGCCAGGCCAATACTGTGAAGCTGCATGGTTTCAAAATTGCTGCTGAAACCCCTGTGCAGGAGGGGTTTCAATGGCCAGGCTAAACCCCACCACAGCAGTTTCTATCATAACCACTGGGGAGCAGCTGTTTTCAACCTTTGGCAGTGTTTGCTAGGCTGGTGACCATACCTCCTTACCTTTTTTTCTTATCCTTTTGTTTTTATGTTTGTTTTCTTATCTTTTCATTTTTATCTTTTTTTTCATATATTTTTTTTATTTTTTTTTCATATCTTTTTATTTTTATGTTTGTTTTCTTATCTTTTTATTTTTATGTTTGTTTTCTTATCTTTTTATTTTTATGTTTTTTTTCTTATCTTTTTATTTTTATGTTTGTTTTCTTATCTTTTTTATTTTTATTTTTATTTTATTTTTACTTTATTTTTACTTTATTTTTATTTTATTTTTATTTTTATTTTATTTTTATTTTATTTTTATTTTATTTTTATTTTATTTTTATTTTATTTTTATTTTATTTTTATTTTATTTTTATTTTATTTTTATTTTATTTTTATTTTATTTTATTTTATTTTATTTTATTTTATTTTTATTTTTATTTTTATTTTATTTTATTTTATTTTATTTTATTTTTATTTTTATTTTTATTTTTATTTTATTTTTATCTTATCTTATCTTATTTTATTTTTATTTTCATTATTTTAGAAAGAAGAAAAAATGAAAGTTGTGTTTTTATCTCATTTTCATTTATTCATTTTTTGGTAAAATACAAGGGAAAATTTTCTCCAGGTGGTGATCCAAGTCCCCTCCTCATTTTTCTTTTCTTCTTTTTTTCTTTCATAAAAAACAAATATTTTGAATTTATTTTTTATTTTCTTTCTTTTATTTTCAGTTTCATATTTTTGAATGGGCAGAGTCAAATTTTAAACACTACACAATTTGTTCACAACCAAGATTGGGTTGTGTGGCCCAGCTCACAACCAATCAGATTTGTGAAAGGCCATTCAAGACTCAGATGGGTTTAAAAAGGCCATTGTAGTGTTTATTTATAGGCAAAAACGCAAGTAGGCTCAGCAGCAAAATTTGACTGGAAGACTCAGCAGAGGGCGGGTTAGAATCTGCAGAAAAATAAGATTGTAAAGGCAAGTCGGGCTAATTGCCTGATCTGGCGGAGAGGGTCAAGGGCTCAGCAGTGGGCAGGTGCAGGATTCAAAGCACAATAGAAAAGCTGATCCTAGGTTTTGCCTTTTGTGGAAAATACACATGGACAACAATCAACCCTCCGCAATTATGGAATTTGGAGCAAGGAATTCAGAAGAAAGTGATCAGAACTAGGGAGTATGCATCCAAAAAAGACAACTATGGGGTATGCATTGGGATTTCAGAACAATACATAATTTTTGGGACAATTAAACACTAAAGTCAGGGAGGTGGCATGCAGGTCAAAGGGGATCTGTAAGGAAGATGGAAGGGGGTCTTTTGTTATGATGTATGCAGGGTTGAAGGTGATCTGATAAAGGAGATTGATGGGGATCTTCTGTTAGCAATGCATTGGGGAAAATTGGCTGGTAGGGACATCATAGATTGAACAATTATCACTGTAGCTAATGTATGTCAAAGGATTGGCTAAGAAGATCATGGCTGATAGCAATCCAGGTCATTGGGGAATGCAGGGGAAAGGCAGTGCGGAGACAGTCATTTTTTTCTCTTCTATCTTTGGAACTAAGTGTTGGGTTTTAAATAAACTTTAGGAGAATCTTGGGGGGTCATGGGATCATCTTATCATTGGATTATCACTGTTAAAGAATAATAGTCTCATCTTATCAAGGAAAGGGAGACCACTTTGTATATTGTGTTACCTTTCTTGGAGTTTTCTTCTTGTTTATTGGAGTAACTTGGATTTTTAAAAGAGTAATAGTTCAGTGCAGAGCTTGTTTAAGAGTCCTTATTGTTTATTACTGTTGTTTTATTGCATGTTAGTCAGAGGAAGTGTACAAAGGGCGTGGGGATCATTTCACAAACAACAGCAAAGGAACTCAGGTGTTTTTTTACATGTGTTGTGGGACATGTTATATTTTTTTTGGAGGTGTTTGTCCTGTGATAGTTGAAGTGGAGTAGGAATTGTAATTCAAGGACTAGAAAAGTTTGTGTTACCAAGAAGGGATTGCTGCAGGTATTAGAAGTAGCACAAAATCTATTACCACACCATTCAAAACCCATTCCCAGTAGTGGTGTGCCATTCAAAACTCCAGGGTCATGAGAAAAATTGAATTAAATTGAAATAAAATAAATAAATAAAAGGGCATTAATTTTCTCATGCCCCAATACTTAAAATCACACAAATTAAATGTCCGCACACCATTGTGTGCCTTTGCTGCTACATGGATAAATAATTTATTTCACAGTCATTTTAAGAATTCTGAAACCGCAGTCCCATAGATAGGGTTCATAAACCCTTAAATAAATTATAGGTTATTTTGGAGGGAATAGAACCCCTTGGAAAATTCAATCTAAAAGGGGGATGTTAAATTAACAACCCCAGGGTTGCAAACAAGCATAAATCACCATTTTCACTGTGAACAGAAATTCAGAAACCAAAAATCAGAAATAAACCCTGCTCACAACATGTGCATCCCCTGGGGGATTGCAAATGGGGATTTGCAACCCCCAGGGGGATGTGCAGGTTGTGAGCAGGGTTGCATGTTTTTTCCTGGCCCATTTGGGGAAAAATAGCCCTAAATGTGTCATTTGAGGGGGGAATTGGGGTATCTAGGAACCCCTGGACCACATTTGAGTTCCTTCAACCCAAATTTGGGGATTTTTAGTACTATATGGGGCTATATTTGTACCAAAAAAAGAAACTTGGAAATCAAACATTGCACCTATTGGAAGAAAAATTCTTGTCACAAAGCAATACTCACCTGTTGGATAGTTTTTCTCTCAACTCATAAGTTAGTACACTTTGGATTTTTTCTAAAAAGTTGGATTGAATAATAAATTTACTTGGCTTTTTTTTGGATTATGGGAACAGTGGAAAACCCAAGACCCCTGGGTTTAAGAATGGCTGTGTTAAAGGACTTAATTGAAAGTTTTTTTAAAAAAGCTTTGTATTCTAGGGATTTGGGTAGGGAGTTGGAAAAGAAAAAATTTGAAGGCCTGATTGCATCCTCATCTAGGGATTCCATTGTGGAACAAGATGTTTCTTCAAAACTGGAATTGAATGAAGGTGGTGGGTGAAATTTTATATACCATTTTACTGAGAATTATTTGGCTTGATCAATACTAGTTTATCTATGGTGGGTGTAGCTATTTAACTAAGAGGTTCCAGAACCCCTTGACCCTCCTCCTGTGAGAGCCTTTCCTAGTAGGAAAGAAGCCAAGATTTATTGTCAAATATGGGCAGCCATGCATGGCTACACATTGACAAAATTCAAGTCAAAAAAGGTTGAATATGTTGACCTAGCATGCAACAGATTTGGAGTGTATGAAGGGCCTGGCCTCACCAAATGGCAAAGGAAAACTCATATGAGGAATGTTGGATGTCAATTCATGATCCATGCCAGTTGCATAGTAGCAGATCCCATGTAGTGTCTCTCCATTAGAAATGACAAACACAATAATTAACCATCTGAAAACCCCTCAGTGCATCCTCAACTGAGGAGAATCTCTGGTGTAGCCTTGGATCAACTTAAAGAAGGCATGAAAGATGGGCTCAATAATGTGCAACTTAGAAAAAAATTTAACAAGATTGATTTTGAAGAATATATTTACCATAGAACAATTTATAACACTCAGCAGAAGGTAAAGCTAGCAGAACTCAATGCAAAATGTTTTATATATGTCCTATTAGAAATTCTCCAGGAAACCCCGTTGGTTTCAAGGTCCAAATTTTGTTGAGCGGGTAACTTAGAGACCCTGTTCTTGGCTCATCCTGAGTCTATAAAACGTTTTAAAAACTTCCATCATATGGCTTTTTTGATTTTTACTTGTAAAACATATAGGTAAAAAATCCCTCTATTGCACGTTATAGGAATTTCAGCCAACAGGAAAACTTACAGAGGATATTGTTTTTATGAAATAAGAAATTTTTGAGTTCTACAGTTGCGCAGTGAATGCAATAAAGGAGCTGGCTTATGATATAGAGAGGATTCCCAAAGTATTTTTGAAGGACCATGAAAAAGATCTGATTTGTGAAATTGGACATAGTTTCCCTGAGTTATCAAGACAGTTGTGCTCCTGGCACTTGTCTTAAAATATTCAAGCAAATTTTAAAGTTTGCTTCAGTAATGATTATGAAGGATGGAAAATTTTTATGACTCTTTGGGAAAATTATGGGGCCTCTAAAAACAAAATGGAGGAAGGAGCCAATCATGCAGAACTCAGAGTAGGCCAATTTATTGATTCTTTTGTTTATCTCTGCTGGGAATGCTTATGCTGAAATTTTTATAGTGTTTATTAAAAGACTGTGAGGATGTGATTGAGTATATGGAAAAGAAAATTTTCCCTATCAAAGAGATTTTTTTAACGGTGTGGGCTTGTGTCAACCCAGACTTTGGAACTAAAACATCACCTTGGGTAGAAGGGGTCCATGCTACATTCAAACAATTACTTGCAGGATTTTTGTGGAAAATTTTGGATGTGTGGAAACACCTGGAAGGAACCATTGAAAGCCAAATGAAATAAGTGCATGCCTCACTTAACAACTCTCAAATAAAGTGAGGAACCATTTTTCAAAAAGAACTTTCACCTTTGGGTTACAAATTGTCAATTGAGGAAATTAGACTCATTTGGGATTAATTTGAGAATTTACAGCTTGATCATGATGTCAAGGTGTGCTCAAAGTAATATTCAAAAACAATGGGCTTGCCATGTTCCAACATATTAGTAGAAATACTAGCTTCAAGAGGATCTGTTCTGCCTGAGGATTTTCATCCTCAGTGGAGGTTGGACTATAACCCTTCCAGTTCAGTGAGTTGGATTTTTGTGATTTTTGAAGGGTAAAAATTTGTGGATTGATAGATTATTTATTGTCTTGCTTTTTGAAAGATTGACACAGATCCAGTGCTTGAAACATCTCAATTTTTTAGAAAGTTCAATTCCATGGTTATGGGACAACCTCAAGAAATTACATTGGAGATTTTAAAGCTATGGTCAAGCATACAGAAACTTTGATTTCCAAGTCAAGGCTTGAGCCAAATTTCTTAATTTTTAGCCCTGATTGAACCAAATTGAAAAAAACTCACCTGAACTTGCAAGGTTTGAGCATGTGGAAAGGGAAATTAAGAGGGGAAAATGGATTAGAAGGGAACCAAAGATACCAAAGAGAGAAAGTCTTTTATTTTGAGAAGTGCTCATTTTTGTGTTTTAATGAACTGATGGGAAAATGATTTCTGTAGTGAAAGGAAGGATCTTCACCTGAATTTCATAGTTCAGAGGAAGAGACTGAATGTGAATTAGGCTCCCCTCATTGAGAATCAGAATCCTTGTCTGAGGATGAAGACAAAATGGAAAATCAAAAGAGAAGCTCATCCTGGGTGATTATTGATTTCTTTAAAAAGATTAGAATTTGCATGAGTAATTTTTGATTTTAGGAACCAAATAACTCAATCAAATAACTGAGAAATTAAATCAGTTTTTGGAGAAGGTTTAAGATCCTGATGGTGATGGGAATTAGGTTTTTAGATTCATTGATAATTAACGTGGGTAAAATGATGATGGATGGTTTAAAGTAAAAAAGAAAATGATTGAAAAATTGAGGAAAAATAAGACATGTTATTCTATGATCCTTGGTGGCAGTAAGGAACTTGAAAAGGTAGAAAAAAGACTTGATGTTAATGAAATCAATGAAAAGATTCCCTCTTCAAAATTGCTTTCAAATGTAGAAATTTACCAATTTAAGGCTGAAACTTATGGAAGGCTAATTTTTTTCATTTCATTTGATTCATTTTGTACATTAATCCTATGAAAATGGGTTTAAAATGAAAATCAAATGCCATCTTCATTTGCTTTGTCAAAAATAATCACTGATTTTATCTTTTACTTGAGGGAGATATCATTCCAATCCTGCACATTTTTTCAAAACCTGAGTCTTTGACTTCTGAAAACGCTTCTGGTTGGTTTGATAATCTCAAAGATCAACTTAAGTGGTATTCTAAGTTATGAAAATCATTTTCATTTAATCATTTGGGTTTGGTTTCTGATGCTGATCTTGTAATTCAAAGTGTTATCAAATTTTGAACATCATTATGTTGAGTGTTTTGAATTAAAATTATTATGTTTTGTTTTTTGAATGAGATTTTGTTGGTAAGTCAGTTAAACTTATCATAAGGATTATTTTTACTTCTTGTAATGGGATCAGCTTAACACAAGTTCAAGTTGTGCTTGTTTTTTGTATTTTTTGGTGTTTTCAATTTAGGCCTAGTTCATTAAGGTGGACTTCATAAAATTATTTTTTGTCATTTTAAATTTAGTGCTAGTCCATTGAGGTGGGCTTGATACAAGGCTACCTCATTGGACTAGCCCAATTTTTTGGGTGGGTTGATTTGGTTTTGCACTAGTCCAATGAAATAAGTTTAACTGGTGTTGGGCTACCCAATCCCATCATGAGAAGTAGATCCCGTAATAAGGATTATTTTTGCTTCTTTTGATGCAATCAGCTTGAAACAAGTTGAACTTATATTTTTTGAATTTTTACTTTAGGGCTGCCCCATAGGCTTTTTCATTGTTTATTTGTTTTTTGGAATTTTTAATCTAGGGCTGGTCCATAGATTTCTTCATTTTTTAATTTTTATGGGATGCACATTCATGGCCCCAGAGTGGTTAAATTTTTCTAATTTACTTTTAATCTCTTTTTTGTCATTTTTTAAATTTTTCTTTTTTTGGTGTTTTAACTTTGTTTTGTTTTGTTTTTCTTTCTTCAATTTTTTTTATTTTTTTATTAAATTTTTATTTATTTTATCCTAATTAAATTGAATTGAATTTAATTTAATTTAATTTAATGTAATTTAATGTAATGTAATTTAATGTAATGTAATTTAATTTAATTTAATGTAATGTAATGAAATTTAATTTAATTTAATTTAATTTAATTTAATTTAATTTAATTTAATTTAATTTAATTTAATTTAATTTAATTTAATGTAATGTAATTTAATTTAATTTAATTTAATGTAATTTAATTTAATTTAATGTAATTTAATTTAATTTAATGTAATTTAATTTAATTTAATTTAATTTAATTTAATTTAATTTAATTTAATTTAATTTAATTGAATTTAATTTAATTTAATTTAATTTAATTTAATTTAATTTAATTTAATTTAATTTAATTTAATTGAATTTAATTTAATTTAATTTAATTTAATTTAATTTAATTTAATTTAATTTAATTTAATTTAATTTAATTTAATTTAATTTAATTTAATTTAATTTAATTTAATTTAATTTAATTTAATTTAATTTAATTTAATTTAATTTAATTTAATTTAATTTAATTTAATTTAATTTAACTTGTTTTAATTTAATTTAATTTAATTTAATTTAATTTACTTCAAGGTTATTATTTTTCTCACACATTGAATCCTTTATTTCACTCAAAGCAATGCAACACGTGGTTGCGTCCCTCTGGTATTTCATGCAACCTTTGAAAAATGTATTTTTTTTTGAATTCTGACTCTGCAGGCCTGTAGCCAGGGTTTTGAACCCCTAAAAAAATCTTTAGTTTTTTTGGAGACATTAGAACCTCTTTAAAAATGTAATCAAAAAATCAAAAAATTCCATATAAACAACTTTTTGCATGAGTTTTTGAATCCTTCTTTGGGCTATTGTAATTTTTTTTGTTGTTTCCGCAGACAGAAAGCTCAAAAAACATCCAAAGAGCTTTCATATATTTTTTATATATTTTTTGGATGTATTGTTTCACCTTAAAGAATTCCTTCAAAAAACACAAAAAATAAAAAAAATCCAAGTTCTCATTTGAAATTTTCATCCTTTTATTTTCTTTTTTATTTCATTTTTTTGGTGATTCAAGCTTTATAGAAGTTAAAGAAACATTCAAAGAGCATTTCAATCTTTTTTTTGGATTTCTTGTATTTATTATTTTACCTTAAAAGATTCCATTAAATATGGATACAAATATTGAAATTTATCCAACTATGATTGGTTTTATGTTTCTACTTTATTTTCTTGGAGGGAACAAAACATCATTACCAAGCTCTAAATTTCTCTGAACAATGTTTTTCTAAGATTTTGAATCCTTTGTCACAAAGCTTTTCCAAAGTGGATCTAACCTGGGAGTTGGCCAATTATCAGACTTGAACTTAAATGAGACTTTATGATAAGAACCTTCAAAGAGAATGAAGAAAATAGGAGAAGATTTGGAATTTGGAGTGGGAGGGGAATTGAGAGGAAGATAAGGGCAAGGCATTAAAAAAGGAAAAACAACCACCGGAAACTTGTATGTTTCAGCAAGAAGGGACCAGGGCATGGGAATTTAATCCACATATTTATGGCAGCTGGGCCATAAAGGTGGTTCTGTTGCCTTCTTGCTTCTTGGGAAGTTTCACCCCATATATCAAACAGTAATCTTGTGTCCTTGAAAAGTGGGTTTGAATCAAGATCTTTCACCATTTTATTCCTGCCTTCAATAAAGTTTTCTGATTTCCTCCCCAAACAGATGGCTGCTGCTCGAAATCCACAGTTCCCATCCCCTATGAAATTTTGAACATGTGATACATGTGGAATGGCTTTTTTTGGAAAAATTAAACCCTATATTGGAACTTAAACCAGAAGTCAGAATTGCTTATAATAGAAAATATGGACTAAATATAAAAATCACTTATTCAATTGAGACTTGGTAAAAAATTCCAGAAGATGAATAAGATAATGTGCAGAAAACCTAGAGAAAGAACCCTCAAAAAATCATAAAAAATATTTAGATGAGAAAATATAAAATGGACCAACTTTCTCACTGATTTTTGGGGATGTCTGTGCTAATTATTTCCTTCCAGGAACATTTTAAGGAGAATAACCATCTCCATTGGAGACCTTTAGTCTCCTTATTCTTTTCCTAGGGTTGTATTCATCTTGTCCTAGGATTTTACTCAGGGGAAGCAACCTGCTTAAGCAAAAGTTTTCCAGACCTCTGATCAAAGTTTGAATGATAAAATTAATAAAAAATAAGATCCAGAAAATAAACAAACAAAAAAAAGTGAAATGTCACCATTATGATGAAATCCAACTCTGGAAGCTCTTCATCTGCTGAATCTCCCCCTTCATCGAAATCTTGGATCTCATCATCTCCTGAATTTTCCTTTTCAGTCAGAAATTCTCCCTATGTTAAAAAAGGGACAAGGACTCATTAAAAAACAACCCATTGCAGAAAAAATAAATATAGATATAAAATTAACTCTTCCTCTAATTCCTCCTTCTTTTTTCCCTTCCCCTTCCCTTGGATTTCCTTTCACCTTGAAAACTGAACACATTGAAGAAAAATTAATCATGAAAGTTAATATATATTTTTTTCCAAACAAATGGTGACTGACCTTGGAATTTGCTATGAATTTCTTTTTTGGCCTTCCTCTCCTCTTGGGTTCTTACAAATATTCAAAACCAGGTGGATCTTTTTTGCTTTAGGACTCAGAGATCTTCTTGAACTTATTGGATGCTTCTTTGGGTCTTCCTCTTACTTTAAATCCTTGAGTTGAATTGGACTCTTGAATCAGAGTAAGTTGATATCTTCTACTTTATGGCTTTGTGCTTTCACCAAGATATATAGCTGCTCTCCAGGTGGCAACTTGCTGAATTTTTCAAACAGTTCAGTGAAATATAGGTTTTCATTCCTGTCTCTGGTTGGATCTTCAAGGTTTTCAGATTCTTCAGTTGAATCAGGGTTCAGAGTGAACTTTAGAAAGCAAAATTAAAATTAATCAGCAAATTATTCATATGAGCTTGAATCCCAAAAAAAAAAGAAATAAACTTGCTGATAAGGGATCTTTGACATACCATTGAGGATGAAAATCATCAATTTGGAAGAGCCCACCCTTTCTGATAACCAACTTGACTTTGTGAATACATGGTATACCCATGTAAGAAGAGAAACCGCATTTGTTGCAATTTGTGAAAGATTCAGGAACTTGATGAAATGAACAAATTGTTTTGAGGGAAATTGGCTGATTGTTTCAGAAAGATTATCCACACAGTGAGGTAATCCAATGAGATTCTTTAATTGTAACTGAGAGGCTTCAATGGCACCCTTTTGGTTTTGGGTGGTGATGGAGGTTTATTTCTTGAACAAAATTATAGAAAGAGCCAATAAAAGAATTGATGAAACATTTAATGTAGGATTGAGAAACTTCTATTCTTGAGATAATTGTGTTTCAAAAGTGAACATTATTGTTTGCCAAATAAGTGACGAATTTTCTTTTTATAGGAATCCAGCTTTCAAGAAGGTACTCAGAAGTTGTAGGATTTCCAGACAAGAGAAATTATTGAAACTTTTCCACATAAGTGGCTTCTGACTTGGAATAGACAAACTGATACCATTGTTTCTGGAATAGTTTCCATTCAATCTCAGAGTTGAATTGCTTTCAGCAATGTGTTTGAATATTCTTGAAAATGTTCCAGACAAAGAGAAGATGATGAGAGGAAGGGAAAACTGTTTCAATTGAACTAATAAGTGCTTGTTCCTTGTCTCTCACAATCACACCAGGTTTTTTATATTCTAAAATATCCTGAAGTTGATTCAGGGCCAAATCATACTTATGTTTTTTCTCTTGAGATAAAAAACAGAAGGAAAGTGAGGGGCTTCTGGAACAATTTTTTAACCCAAGAATATGGAGAAGGGGAATTCCAAATCTGTTGGTTTTATATATGCAGTCCATCATAATGAGAGTTGGGAAATTTTTGGGAAGTTGGATTGGATCAGGACATGAAATAAATAAGGAAGTAATCTGACAATCCAAATGGTTCATTTTGTAGTAAAAAGACAAATTGAAGAGTTCTAGTAAAAGTGCTTCAAGAGGTGTTTTGCCATCAAGGGCAGTTTTTTCCATTTGGTATCTATGGTTGTAAATAGTGTTGTGGACAGGAAGTGATGAGGTTTGTATGAGAGAGTTGAGAATTTTACATGGGGGAAATCCAGCTTTGGATATATTTTCAACCACCTCCTTTTGCTTCCCTTGAATTCTTCTGGGGATGGGATGAGTGGAAAGATCAATGGAAGGTGGATGTATGTGCTCTGGACATATAAACTTCACCATACAAACACCCAATCTTTTTGAAAAATTTGCTGATAGCCTGAAAGGAAAATTGATCTTTCTTGATTTTTTTATTTTGGTGGTATCTTTTCTGGGTTTATATTCCCCAGATTTATTGGATTGATAAGTGTAGGCTTGATTCTTGGACTTGGATACTCTGGTAGATATGACATATCCATGGGACTTTTCCCTTGATTGGATAGCTTCAACCAGATCCTGCTGATTATATGATAGATCAGGAGGAGGAGCCAGAGGGGTGGAATCAGGAGCAGAATTTTGAGTAGATGAAGAAGGAGCAAGAGAATTCTAATCACCAGTTCAATTAGATGAGATAATTGAGGATGGGCATGGTGAAACAGCTCTGAAAAGTGGGTGAATATTTTCTTGAGAAATTTCAAAAAGTTATTTTATTTGTAAAAAATGAAGTGAAAATAGGAGTTGATAGTTGAGAGATATATTGGGAATAATTTGAGGGGAAAAGGTATTCAGAGACTTGATATAAGAGGGAAAAGCATTTTTTGAAATTATCTAGAGTTTTGAGTTGTTTTTGTTGAGGAGTGATGAAGAATGATGAGTTGTTTGGTGTGGTGTGGTGCGGTGTGGTAGTGGTGGGGGGTGATGGGAGGGTGGAACAGGCTAAGGGGGTGGTTTATAAGATAATTGGAGTCCTCAAAGAGGGGTGGAGGTCCCAGGAAAAGGTTTTCAGTCACATTGAATCTATGCATGTGAAAGGGATCAAAGAAGAGTCCCAGAGGTCTAATATGATGCTTTTTTGGTTTGGTTTTTGAGACACAAATAGTGCCTCATAAATGGGAGATGTGAAATTCACAACTCCCAGTAGTGTGGGAGTTGTGTAGGGCCCTACATGGCCCAATGGACACGTGGGGGCCCATAAACGCGTCCAGGACGTGCGTGCAGGCCAGAAAACGCGTCTAGAAACGCCCCAGAGGCCTTCTCAAACACGCACAACCTGCAGGGGCTGTATAAACCCCTTACACAGCAGTTTTGAGCCATGTTTGGCGGTAAGCGGCCCCCCAGGGGTCATACCAAAATGTTTGGGTCCCCCTAGACCACATTTGGGTTCCATCAATCCAAATTTGGGATCAACAGTTACTATGTGGGACTTTTATTCCAAATGTAGAAATAATAAAGTGACACTAAAGGGAAATTAAATTGAAATCAAGTGAAGTTAAAGTGACACTATAGGAAACTGCAAATAAAAAATCCCAAAAAATTGATCTTTCTCAACTGGAAAGTGAGCAAACTTGGTAGTGGTTCAATTGAAAGTTGGATTGAATACTGAAATAGGATTGCATTTTTCTTGCATTATTGGAACAGTTACAAGCCCTCCTTTTAACATGGCCATGTTCAAGGGCTACATTGTTGCAATAAACAAAGCTGCGGAAAAGAAGGATTTGGGTAATGAATCATTGGAAGCCCCAATTGCATCCTCATTGAGGGTGACAATTGAGGAACCAAATTTTTCACAAATGGACATGAACTCTTGTGGTGAGTAACATTTTGTGTTGCTGGTCTTTGACCTATTTAATTTGATTAAAAATGATGGATTTCATGCCATCAATATTAATTTATACCTATGACAGATCAACTTGACCCACCTACTTTGAGAGTTTTTCCTACTAGGGAAGAGGCAAAGATGAATCATCAAACATGGGAAATGAGGCATGGTCACGCTTTAACAGTTTTCAACTCAAAGCGTGATAGATATGTTGATTTAGCCTGTGAAAGACATGGTTTGTACCCTGGGAAATTTCTCAGCAAACATTCAAGGAAAAATAACACAAGGAAGGTTGGGTGCCATTTTTTAATCCATGCTATTCACAGGAAGGCAGATTCCTTGTGGAAAATCTCCTACAAAAATTATCAACATAACCATGAACCATCTCCACACCCCTCAGTGCATCCTCACCTGAGGAGAATCTCTGGGTTAGCCCTAGACAATCTAAAAGAAGGCATGAATGATGAGCTCAATACAATTCAACTCAAAAGACAATTGAGCAAGATTGAGGGTTGCCAATATTTTGATGACCAAACAATCTAAAAAACTAAGCTTAAGGTAGGGCATGAAGAGCTGAAGGTAAAAAGTGTTATGATGGTCCTCTTTGAACAACATGGTAATTCAGGTTGGGTTCATTGAGAAAAATTCAGTGGAGAGGGTCACTTGGAGGCCCTATTCTTGGCTCACCCAGAGTAATTAAAGATTTGCAATTTATTCCATGATATAGCTATGATGGATTGTACTTATAAGACAAATAAGTAAAAAATCCCCCTATTTCATGTCATAGAAATTACTTCAAACCAGAAAATTTTCACAAAAGCTCTTGTTTTTATAACAAGAGAAAAGTTTGAGTGCTACAGTTGGTCTGTAAATGTACTAAAAGAGCTGGCTTATGATCCTGAGAGACTTATCAAAGTCTTTGTTATGGACTGTGAAAAAGCTTTGATACATGCTCTAGAACAAAAATTTCCTGAGTCAACAAGACAGTTCTGTCAATGGCACTTGTCTAAAAACATACAAGCAAACTGTAAAGTGCGCTTTAATAATGAATTTGAAGGGTGGAAAAGCTTTATTTCTCTGTGGGCTAAGTATGGGGCCTCAAAAACCAAGGAGGAGGCAGAGGTCAATGATGCTGAACTTAGAGTAAGTTCCAAATCACTGCCGCTACTTTTAATCTTCCTAGCTTTGGGTTGCTTGAATTATTACTGGTATAAAGTGTTTTTTGGAAGACTGTGAGGATGTACTTGAGTATATGGATCATAACATATTCTGTATCAAAGAGACATTTGTAACAGCTTGGAATCACAAAAACCCAGACTTTGGAAATAAAGCAATGTCTCAGGTTGAAGGGGCCCACGCTACTCTAAAACAACTCCTTGCAAACTCATTGGGAAAAATGTTGAATGTTTGACAAAACCTAGAGGGCACAGTTTCAAATCAAATTAAATTGGTTCAGGCTGCCCCTTACAACTCTTGAATAAAGATTGGAATAGTTCTTCCTACTGAACTGTTACCATTTGGATATAAGGTGTCTTTATAAGCAATCAGACTTGTTGGGGATAAATTAGAGAGGTTAAGGCATAACCATGATGGGGAAGTGTACACCAAGTCATACACAATGACTATGGTTTTTCCCTTTCCCCACCAAATAGGGGACCTACTAGCATCAAGAGGCTCCATTGTTCCTGAAGATGTTCATCCTCAGTGGAGGTTGGATTATGACCCTTGCAGTTCTAGTTCTGTAAGTTGGTTTAAGTTGGATTGTTCAAATAACTTTGTGATTAATGCCTTTTGATAAATGCTTTTTAAATGATGATTCCTAATTGACTAAAATGATGATTTGTACTTGAATAATATTTAGTCCTTTTAAATTGTTAAAGGTCAATGTTGATGAACTGCTCAAAAATTCTCAGTTAAATTAGAAGCTCAATGCAATGATCTTAAATCATCCGGATCAAGATTATTGCGGGATGTTGAAGCACTAGATGAACAATACAGCCAATTATCAATCAAAGAAAACACTTGAACCTAAAGCCTTGCAATCAAGGAGAGGCCATCCAAAATTGACAGATACCCAGCAAGATCCTTCTTGATTTGAACAAATTGAAAAGAAACTTAAGTGGGCAAATAGAAGTAGAAGGGCACTGGAGAAGAAAAGACAAATGATTGTAAGTCTTTTCTTTTGTGAAAGGTTCATTTTTTTGGTTTAATGAACTGATTGAGAAATTTTTATAGTCCAATTCAGGCTCTTCATCTGAATTTCATAGTTCAGTGGAAGAAACTGAAAGTTCATTGGGTTTGATGCCGTTTAAATCCAATTACTTTTGAAAGGTTGAAGCAGATGCAATGGAGGAGTCAAAGAGAAGCTCATCTTTGGTGAATGGTGATTCCTTCAATGAGAATAGAATTTTTTCTGTCTACATTTTTATTTCAGGAAGTGAATTACCTCAATCAAATACCTGAGAACTTACATAGGTTCTTGGGTGAGGTTTAGGACCCAGTTGGTGATGGAAATTGTTTTTTTCAAGTCATTGCTACATCACTTGGGTATGATGAATATGGATGGTTTAAATTCTGGAAAGAAATGCTTGAAAAATTGAGGAAAAATAAGGGTTGATATTCTATGATCCTTGGCAGAATTTAAGACATTGGAAAGATAGAACAAAGAATTGATGTCAATGACATCAATGAAAAGATTCCCTCTTCAAAATGGCTTTCAAAGCTTGAAATGGGTAAAATAAAAGCTGATACTTATGGAAGGAAAATATTTTTCATTTCATTGGAATCATTTTTTCCCTTTACTCCTATGAAAATGGTTGTAAAAGAACAATCAGATCCTATGTTCATTTGCTTTGTTAACAATAACCATTGGGTCCAGATTTTACTTAAGGGAGATGTGATTCCAATCACGCCCATAGTTTCCAAATCATGCTCCATGATTTCTAAAAAAGCAGCTTGTTGGGTTGATCACCTCAAAGATCAACTTGAGTTGTATTGTAACTTATAGATTGATTTCATCATTTGGGTTGGGTCTAACATGCTTATATTGTAATTCTATTAATATAGAGGATTATAACATTTTGAACATCATTATGTTGAGTGTTTTCAGTTAACATCATTATGATGAGTGTTTTGAATGATATTTTGATGGTAAGTCAGTTAAACTTGTGATGGGATCAGCTTAACACAAGTTGAAATTTTTTTTTGGTGTTTTCAATTTAGGGCTGGTCAAAAGACTTCTTTTATTTTTTGGCCCTTTTACTTTAGGGCTGGTCAAGTTGAACTTTAAATTTTAACTTGAATCGGAAGACAATCATTTGGTTGTATTCAGTATTTATTTTATTTTTATTTATTTATTTTTACTTATTTTTATTTTCTTTATTATTTTATTATTATTTTGAACCAAAAATTGACTTTTTTTGATCTTTTGATTGATTCATGTTTTTTTTGTTTTTTTTTTTATTTTATTTTGGTTTATCTTAAACCCTGTATTTTTTTTTATTTTTTTTTCCCACCAGACTTGTAGCCGTGTGGCACAGCTACACAACTAAATTTAAGCTGTGTAGAGCCCCAAAAGGCTTAAATGTGGTTGGGCTGGCCGTGTGGCACAGCAACACAACTACATTTGAGCCATATGGGGCTCTACATGGCTCAAATGTAGTCGTGGGGCCACCACACAGCGGCCCATTGCTGTGTGGAGTAAAGCTCAACCACACTCCAATTGTGTGGAGTCTGCAGGGCTTGAGTGTAGCCGTGTAGCTTTGAATTTAACATCACCCCTCATAAATTACCATAAACTAATTTTTAAAAGTTTTATATAATTATTTAAAAGCTGAAGCTTCAAAAATAACAGATAATCATTATTTGCTTCAGGAAAAATAATCCAAAAAGGATAACTAAAGATAGACCACCCTTCTCTGTTGAATTATATTCATTGTCATTTATAATTTGAGGGGTATAAAATGTGAAATTCATTCAGGGAAATTTGTATTGGGGTTCTTCAATTCTAATCTAAATTTTTTCAGAAATAATTTGTGGAAATTTTGATTCCAGATGTAAAAAAAGAAAATTGCAACAGTTTTGTTGATTTGAAGTGTTTTCAAATCGGATTCAATTTTTGGAGGCCCACAATACAACCAAAAATTCTTTAAAAAAATTCAAAAATCTCTCTAATATTTGTTATAAATTAATAAAGGTTTGAAAAACCCAAAAAAATTAATAAAAAAATCAAAGAAAAGGATCCAAAAGTCCAATGAGAAAATTGAGTTTTTCGAAATCTTTGCTTTTTTGATGTAAATTATTAAGGTAAAATCATACGTCTAAAGAATCTGAAAAAAATATTCAAATTCTTGATAACTGTTGGTATAAACTTTCAATGGCTTGAATCACCCAAAAAATGAAATAAAAAGGAAAATAAAAGAATTCAAATGTCCATGGAGAAATTTTATTTATTTTTATTTTTTTGTTTTTTGAAGGAATTTTTTAAGGTGAAAGGATAAATCCAAAAAAATATAAAAAAAACTGGAGATCTTTGCATCTTTTTTGAATTTTCTGGAAGCTGAAATAACCAAAAAAACAACTAAAATAGCCAAAATAAGGATCAAAAAACCCATGCAAAAATTTGGTTTTACGGACTCATTTTATTTTTTGATTGCATTTTTGAGTGAGTTATAATGCCTCCAAAATTACCAAAGATTTTGGTGAGGGGTTTGAGGGTCTCTGCTAAAGGGCTTCGTAGTCATAATTCAAAAAAAATGAATTCTTGAAACTTGTGTGAAATATAGCATTTTTTTGTGAAATATCAAAGGGGTGCGACCACGAAACAATGTAGAAATGCATGAAATAAGGGTTGGATTCCTGAGAGAAATAATTCACTTAATTTATATATATATATTTTTTTTTAATTTTTTTATCACCGTACACTGTTTGTGAATGGCTGCTCATGACCCATCTACCTTGCAGATTGTTCTTCACAACCCATTTTGGGTTGGCCATTCTGTGCTCTGATGGGTTGCAAAGCACACCACACAACCCATTTTGGTTTATGATTTAGTTGCATAGGGTTGAAAATTTAACATTTCCCAAGTGAAAAATTAAAACAATCCACAAAAAGCAATTTTTCAATGGTCATTTGGATCCTTATTTTTGCTATTTTAACTAACTTTGAAGGGTTATTTCAGCTATCAGAAAATTAAAGCAACTATCAAAGAGCTTTTTATTATCTCTTTCAGATTTTTTAGATGTTTCCCTTTACCTCAAAGAATTCCTTCAAAAAAACCAAACAAATTGAATTTCTCATTGGATATTTTCATCCTTTTATTTGCCTCTTGATTTCATGTTTTTTGGTCATTGAACCTATCTGAAAGTTGAAGAAACAGTAAAGTAAGATTCTAATATTCTTTTCGGAATTTCTGGATGTATTATTTTACCTCAAAACATTCCTTCAATAAGCAAAAGAATTCAAAGAATTAAATTTTCTCATTGTACTTTTGGATCCTTTTATTTTCATTTTTGATTATTTTTTTTGGTTATTCAAGCTTTTAGAAATTCAAAACAAATTTTGAAGACATCATTAATATTTGTTTCATAATTTTTGGATGTATCCTGGGCCTCCAAAAAGCATATTCAACATAAAAACACTTCCAATTAACACATCCATTGCAATGTTTTTTTTTTAAAAAAAATCTAGAATCAAAATTTCCACGAATTCTTTTTAAAAGAACTTTGGAACAGAATCCAAAGACTCAACTTACATCTTTTCTGGCTTCTTGTCACATTTTTTAACCCTAAAATTATATAAGAAAATCAAAATGATACAAAAGAAAAGGATGGTCTCTCTTTAATTATCCTTCTTTTATTTTTTTCCTGAAAGAAATCATGATGATCTGAAATATTTCAAGCTAAAGATTTCAAACAATTCTCCAAAGCTTCCCAATTTTTCTTTTTTGTTAATTTCTGAGGCACTATTTGTGTCTCAAAAGCCATACCAAAAAAGCATCATAATAAACCCCTTTTGGGTTCTGGCACCCTTCTTTGAGCCCTTTTGCATGCATAAAGTCAATATGACTCGAAGATTTTCATGGGCCTTGCACCCATCTTGGAGCACTCCAACCATGATAGAGACCACCCACTTGACATCTTCCACCCTCCCATCACCCTCACCACCCCACTACCATACCATACCACCCCTACCACACCACGCCACACCACAACACACCACACCACACCACACCACACCACACCACACCACACCACACCACACCACACCACACAACACCACACCACACCACACCACACCACACCACACCACACCACACCACACCACACCACACCACACCGCACCACACCACACCACACCACACCACACCACACCAAACCACACCACACCACACCACACCACACCACACCACACCACACCACACCACACCACACCACACCACACCACACCACACCACACCACACCACACCACACCACACCACACCACACCACATCACACCACACCACACCACACCACACCACTCTGTTCCACTGATCACACCACACTCACCAAACTACAAACCACTCATTATCCATCAAAAATCCTCAATAAAAAAAAATCAACAATCCAGATATTTCCAAAAACATCTTTTCACTCTTCTATCCAGTCTCTGAATAACTTTTTTAACCCAATATTGGCTGAATATGAGGAGATGGTTGAGGATATTCAATCATGGGCAATTTTACATGGATATACAATATCTACAAGAGTATCTAATTGCAAGAAACATACTTAAACATATCAATGTGATAAATATGGGGAATATAAACCCAGTAAATATACCACCAAGTTAAAAAGATCAAGAAAGACCCATTGTCTGTTCAGATTATCAGGAAATTTTTGTAAAAGATTGGGTGCCTGGCTGGTAAAGGTTATATGTCCAGCAAACAACCATCCACCTTTCAATGATCTTGCCACTCATCCCATCCACAGAAGAATTCAAGGGAAGCAACAAGAAATGGTTGAAAATTTTACCAAAGCTGGAGTTCTCACTTATAAATTCCAAACCTTCTTACAAAAAACTCTTCATCACCTATCAATAAAAATCTGAATACCATTTACAAAAAAAAGAGCACCAATACAAAAAATTTCCCTTGATGGAAAACACCTGTTGAAGCACTCATACTGGAACTCTGGAATCCTTCTTTTTTCTACAAAATGAAGAATTTGGATTCTCAAATCACTTCTTTATCCATCTCCCACACTGATTCTATGAAAATTCTCAAACCTTTCCCTACTCTTATAATTGATGGACTGTACATACAAAAAAAAAGTTTGGAATTCCCTTCTTCATATTTTTGGGCTAAAAAAATTTTCAAGAATTTTCTCATTTCCCTTCTGTTCTTTATCTCAAGAGAAAAAAGAGAACTATTAATGGGCGGTTACTCAAATTCTCAATATTTTAGAAGATCAAACACATAGTACAATTTTTACAGACAAAGAACAAGCTCTTGTTAGTTTCATTGAAAAAGTTCTCCCTTCCTCTCATCATCTTCTCTGTCTCAAGTGGAAAATTTCCAAACATATTTAAACTCATTGCAGGAAGGACTTCAAACCTGAAGATGAATGCAAGCTTTTCCAAAAAGAATGGCATCAGTTGGTCAATTTCAAATCCAAATCAAGCTATAAGCAAAAATTCACAAAACGGTCTCTTTTCTGAAACCCTCCCACTTCTGAATACCATATTGAGAACTGAATTCCTCTAAAGATCAGAGTTTTATCCTATATTTCCAACAAGCATCATCAATTTCAAAACACAAGAACCTTAGGAATAGAAGGAATAAACACCTACATCAAAATTTTCATCAATTCATCTATTTGCTCTTTTTCTAATGTAGTTCAGAAAAATTTACAATTCCATCACCATCCAAAACCATGAGAGAGCTATTGAAGCCTCTCAGCAAAAATTCAAAGATCTCATTGGCTTAACTCACTGTGTGTATCACATTTCTGGAAAAATCAGCCACTTTTCCCTCAAAAAAACTCATTGATTTCATCAAGTTCCTGAATCTTCAATCACTTTCACCAATTGTGATTAATCTTCTTACATGGGTATAACATTTATTCAAAAAGTAAAATTAGCTATCAGACCAGGTTCACTCTTCCAACTTGAAGATTTTGATCCTCAATGGAATGTAAAAACTTCCTTATCAGTAATTTCTTTTCAATTTTTTCTTTTTTTGGATTCAAGCTCAAATGAATAATTGAGTGATTGATTTTGATTTGGCATTATAAAGTTAACTCTGAACCCAAATTCAAATGAAGAATAAGAATCCCTTGAAGTTTCATTGAGCATCAGTAATGAAAAAATATATCTCACTGTACTATTTGAAGATTTCTGCAAGTTTCCATCTGGATAACAGAAATATTATCTTGGTGAAACCCAGAAGCTATACAGTGTAGTATAGCAACTTAATCTGATTCAAGAGCCCAATTCCACTCAAAGATCCAAAGTAACAGGAATACCCAAAGGAGAAGCCACTGTGTTCAAGAAGATCTCCCCGTCCTCAAGGAAAATTGATCCATATGGCTTTGAATAATTTGAAGAAGCAAAGAGGAGAGGAAGATCAAAGAAAAATTAATAGCAAATTCAAAGGTCAGTCACCATTTTTTGAAAAATAAATATATTTAATTTCATAATTAATATTTTTTTCCTATGTGTTCAGGTTGAAAAGAAGGTGGAAAGCAATAAAGGGAAATGCAAAGGGAAAAAATAAGGCAGAATCACAGGAAGAGTTGATTTTATATCTCTACTTATTTTTTCTGCAATGGATATTTTTAATTAGTCCTTTTAATTTCTTTTAACATAGAATGAATTTTTGACCGGAGAGGAATATTCAGAAGATGAATAGGTTCCAGATTTGGATAAAGGGAAAGATTCAGCAAATGAAGGGCTGAAAGACTTGGATGTAATCAAGATGGCAAGATTTCATTTTCTTTTATTTTTGTTTTTTCATTCAAACTTTGATCAGAGGTCTGGAATTCTTGTAAATACACCTTTTGATTCTCCTGAATACAATCAAAATAGGTATCAAATGAAGATGCTGATGCTCCTTGCCATCCTCTTGGAATTAAGTTAATAGCAGAAACAGCAACAAAAATGAGAGAGAAAGTGATTACATTTGATATTTTATAATTTTATCATTTTTTCTGATTTATTTTGGGGTTTTCCTGCACATTGTCTTTAATTTTTATGGAATATGGGACCAAGTCTCAATTTAAGAAGTGAGTTTTATATTAAGACCATATTTTATTTTAGGCTGATGATAAATTCACCACCCAAATGAGCCTTGTACCTGACTCATTTGGGCCATGTGGCATGCTACACGGCTTGATTGTAGTTGTGTAGCCGCCACAAGACTCAAGTGTAGTCATGCGGTGTAGAGACACCAAGGGATAATGGGATTATCTAGAAAATAGCTTGCTGGCAGTCACTAGAAGGTTAATTTAGTTTACTACTACTCTTTAGTAGATAGAGGTAAGTTAAGGTGGTTTTGAATTGCCTGCCCTTCTGAACTATAATAAGTCTGCACAATAATTTTTCAATTAGTGGCTGGTTTCTTTGAGACTTAAAATAGGTCTCTAATCAGACCTAGATTATTTATTAATAGAGATTTTTAGGAATTGCAAGATTATTCCAGGTTGGATTGGATTATTGGAAAGCTTCCACCAATTGATAATCAAGAATTTGCCACTTTTCCTGATTATTTTTCCAATTCCAATTAAAGGATTTAAGGGTTGACTAAAAAGTGTTTAACCAGTAGGAGGACCCAAAGATGGGTTTTCCCACAGGGAGCTTGGCGGAAAAGAAGCTTGGTGGTTTTTTCTGTTGTGCTCTTCCTTTTTTATAGTATTACTAATCAAAAATAAGGGTCTTTCCTTTTAAAAATAGGTGCTGAATATCAGGCCTTTTCTCAAGAACCCTTCTTCAAAAGCACCAGGGGTTTGGTCAAATGGTCAATGATAATTTCGTGTTTGATCTTTTATTTCTTTTTCACTTGATTCTGGTTCATTAAAAAGCTGGTACTGATCAGGCAGAGTCCATAGATCTTAGGGGTCATATTTCATGGGTGGAGGCTGATGCCATACTCTGGGGCTGATGACGTATGCTGGACAACTTGGATAGGGCAAAAGAGCCCCCCTTAAATGGACAAATACTTGCTCAGGGGATGCTAAGGGCTCCCCTGAGTGCGGTTCTGAGCCTCTCTCTGCACTTTTGCAGCACAGGAGGGTACAGTTACATGAGACAAATGAATCTGGTGAGAAAACATGTAAATCAGACTGAGAGATAACTGAATTTTTTAGTTTAATTTTTGATAGTCCGGCTAAGATATGAGATAAGAGATAAGAATAGTGTGATATGAACGCTTCTGATTGCTTATCTTGTATAAAAAATTTATGCAGAAGTTCCCTGCAGCTTGAGCTAATTTTGCTGGTTGGGAAAGCATGAAACATGCTTGGCAGCTGCAAGCCCTCTTTGGTAGCTTGAATGGTGTGACCTGCATGGGTTTGGTGGTGGAAATTCATGTTCTGGGTGTTTCTGAGGGCGCTTCTGAGTCCTTATCATGTATAAAATTTTGCAAGAACTACCTGCATGCTGTTTCAATGGAATTAGTTGTGGAGATATGAGGTATGCTGTTTTACCGCATGCCCCCTTGGGTAGCTTGAGAGTGTGGCTTGTAGGTGCTGTGTGGTTGATATGGTGGCAAACTGAGTATCAGAGTGCTTGAGAGGAAGCTTTAGAGCTCTTTTCTTGTGGTAAAAGTTCCAGAAAAGTCATGTGCACTGAGTTGTTATTGCTGGTTGATGAGAATTGAGATATACATGGCTGCATGAGCCCCTACTTCTGTTGGTGCATGTGTGTGTGATGTATGGTTGGAATGGTGGCAAACTGAGTATCAGAGTGCTTGAGAGGACGCTTCAGAGGGCTTATCTAGTGGTTAAAGTTCCAGAAAAGTCATTTTTACTGAGTTGTTATTGCTGTTTGGTGAGAATTGAGATATACTTGGCTGCATGAGCCCCTACTTCTGTTGGTGCATGTGTGTGTGATGTATGGATGGGATGGTGGCAAACTGAGTATCATAGTGCTTGAGAGGACGCTTCAGAGGGCTTATCTGGTTGTGAAAGTTCCAGAAAAGTCATGTGTACTGAGTTGTTATTGCTGGTTGGTGAGAATTCAGATATACTTGGCTGCATGAGCCCCTACTTCTGTTGGTGCATGTATGTCTGATGTATGGTTGGAATGGTGGCAAACTGAGTATCAGAGTGCTTGAGAGGACGCTTCAGAGGGCTTATCTGGTTGTGAAAGTTTCAGAAAAGTCATGTGTCCTGATTTGTTATTTTTGGTTGGTGAGAATTCAGATATACTTGGCTGCATGAGCCCCTACTTCTGTTGGTGCATGTGTGTGTGTTGTATGGTTGAAATGGTGGCAAAATGAGTATTGGAGTGCTTGAGAGGACGCTTCAGAGCTCTTATCTGGTGGTGAAAGATCCAGAAAAGTCATGTGTACTTGTTTTCATAGTACTGGTTGTAGTGTAACATTGGTAGTGATATGGCTTAAGTCCTGCTGGTATGGGGTATTCTGTTTTGTTGTGTGGTTATTTTCAGCATAATAGTTTTAATCAGATATTCAATTAAGTCCTTTTTATTAATTCATGTGAAATAATCCAGTCTGTGCTAGATGTTGGGTTGTTTGTGACAGGTGATTGTTATGGTTGAAGGGGGGTTATCTGGTGATTGATTTGGTTTTCAGGTTGGTTCAAGTTTAGAGAATAGTTTATGGGGGTTTTGGAATTTATTTTCAAGTTTAACTTGATAAAAAAGAATAATAATTAATAAGATAAAATGAGTCTGATGGCTATAGGACAGGTTTGGTTTACCACAGTGGCCCCCGCACAATGACCCAGGTTGTTTAGCAAAACACCCAACTACATTTGAGTTGTGTGGGCTTTTACACAGCTGATATTTAGTAGTTTTCCATGCCACAGAACTTCAAGTGTTTTGGGCCAAAAAAAATAAAACAAATAAAAAGCTAAAATAAACTAAATAAAAATATAAAAAAACAAAAATAAGCCAAAAGATCAAAAAATGTTGATTTTGTGTTAAAAAAAAAAAGAAATAAAATAAAAATAGAAAATTATTTTTCTCACGCATCCAACCCTTTCTTTCATGAATTTTGATGTTGGTGCGCGGTTGCGGCCCTTTGGTATTTCATGCAAAAATACTTTATTTCAGGAAACTTTAAAGAATTCATTTTTTTTTGAAATCTGACTGCGCAGCCCCTTATCAGGGCTTCTTGAACCACTGTAAACAATATTTGTTTATTTTGGATCCATTAGAACCCGTTCAAAAAAGCAATCAAAAAATGAAAGAATTCCATAAAAACAAATTTGTGCATGGGTTTTTGGATTGTCATTTTGGCCATTTTCATTGTTTTTTTTGTTATTTCAGCTGCGATAAATTTTGAGGAACATTCAAGGATTCTTCTAATATTCTTTCCATATTTTTTGGATTTATCCCTTCATCTTAAAAAATTCCTTCAAAAAACACAAAAAATAAAAATAAATCAAATTTCTCTTTGGACATTTGAATCCTTATATTTTCCTTTTTATTTTATTTTTTTGGGTCATTAAATTTATTAAAAAGTTAAAACAACATTCAAAGAGCATTTAAATATTTTTTCCAGATATATTGGGTTTATTATTTTACCTTAAACAATTCCTTCAAAAAAGCAAAAAATTGAAAACAATTCAATTTTCTTATCTGACTTTTGGATCCTTATGTTTGCCATTTTGACTTGTTTTTTTCGTGTTTCAAGCTTTGAGAATTTTAAAACAAATATTTGAGAGATTTCTAAAAAAATCTTAAGGATTTTTGGATGTCATTTTTGACCCTTAATAATTCCATCAAAAAACAAAGAAATTTGAAAAATTCACTTTTCTCACTGGATTTTTGAATCCTTTTGTTGGCCTATATAATTTTTTTTGGGTTGATTAAAGCTTTCAGAATTTTTAATTTTCAAAAAACAAAAAAACAGTTCATGAATAATTTTTGAAGATCATCTGCATTCCTGAATACACCTTACAAGCTTCATTCAAATGAATAAAATAAAGAACAAATATGGATACAAATATTAAACTTCATTCAACTACAATTGGTTTTATGTTTCTACTTGATTTTTGTGGAGGGAAAAAAAACTCATTACCAAGATACAAATTTCTCTGAAAAATGGTTTTCCAAGATTTGGAATCTTTTGTCACAATGCTTTTCAAAGTGGATCAATCCTGGGATCTGTCCAAGGATCAGACTTGAACTTCAATGAGACTATATTTTTGGATTATTTTAAAATAATTAAGCAAATAGGAGAAGTTTTGGAATTTGGAGTGGAGGGGAATTCAGAGGAAGATAACTGCAAGGCATTAAAGAAGAAAGCAGAACCACTGGAAACTTATATGTTTCAGCCAGAAGGAAAACCTGGCATTGTAATTTCATCCACATACTTATGGTAGCTGGGCCATAAAGGTGGTTCAGTTGCCTTCTTGATTCTTGGAATTTTTCACCCCAGATATCACGCAGTAATGTTGTTTCCTTGAAGATTGGTTTTGAATCAAGCTCTTTCACCATTTCTTTCCTGACTTCAATCCAGTATTCTGCGATCTTCCACAAGCAAATGGCTGCTGCTCTAAAGCCACAGTTCCCATCCCCTATGACATCTTGGACATGGGAGATATGTGGAATGGCTGTTTCTGGGGAAATTGAATCTTTTTATTGGAACTAACACCAAAAATCAGGATTCTTTATAAAATGAAATATGGACTAAAGATAAAACTCACTTCTTCAGTTGATAATTTTTCAAATATTCCAGAAGAAGAATAGGATAATGTGCAGGAAACCTAGAGGAAAAACCCAAAAGAAATTTGAAAAAATTAAAAAAATCCGAAAATACCAAATTTACTCACTTTCTCACTGATTATTGGGGCTGCTAATACCTTCCCCCCAGGAGAATGGTAAAGAGCATCAACATCTTCATTGGATAACTTTAGTCTCTTGATTCTTGTCCCAGGATTCTATTCAGGAGAAGCAACTGGCTTATTCAAAATGATTCCAGACCTCTGATGAAGGTTTGAATGAAAAAATTAATGAAAAATAATATCCAACAAATAAGCCAAAAATAAAACAAAATGAAAGCTCACCATCTTAATTAAATCCACATCTGGAAGCTCTTCATCCACTGAATCTTCCCCTTCATCCAAATCAAGCACCTCTTCATCTTCTGAAAATTCCTCTTCAGTCAGAAATTCACTCTATGTTAAAAAAATGAGAAGGACTCATCAAAGAAAACAACCAATTGCAGAAAAAAAACAAGATATTTCTAAAATTACCTCTTCCTCTGATTCCTACTTCTTTTTTTTCCTTGCCATTCCCTTGGATGGCCTTGCACCTACTTGAAACCTGAACAAATAAGAAAAAAATTAATTATGAATTTTGATATATTTTTTTGTCCAAAAAATTCGGGACTGACCTTCAAATTTGCTATGAATTTATTCTTTAGCCTTCCTATCCTCTTGGTTTCTTAGAAATATTCAAAACCAGATGGACCATGTTTGATTGAGGACTGAGAGATCTTATTGAAATTATTGGCTGCTCCTTTGGGTCTTCCTCTAACTTTGGATCTTTGAGTGAAATTTTGCTCTTAAATCAGGGTAAGTCAATATCTTCCACTATAAAGCTTCATGCTTTCACCCAGATAATATAGCTTTTCTCCAGGTGGCAAATTGCTGAATGCTTCAAACAGTTTAGTGAAATATAGGTTTTCATTACTTTCTTTGTTTGGAACTTCAATTTTTGCTGAATCTTCAGTTGATCCAGGGTTCACAGTAAACTGGAGAAAGGAAAATCAAAATCAATAAGGACATTATTCATTTGAGCTTGAATTTCCCTCACCCCAAAAAAAGAGAAAAAATTCCTTAGATGGGAGCTTTGAAATGCCATTGAGGATGAAAATAATCAAGTTGGAAGAGTTCACCCTTTCTGATGGCCAATTTGACTTTGTGAACACATGGTATACACATGTAAGAAGAGTAATCACAGTTCTTGCAATTGGTGGAAGAATCAGGAACTTGATGAGATGAATGAACGATTTTGAGTGCAAAGTGGCTGATCTTTTGAGAAAGATGATCCACACAGTGAGGCAAACCAATGAGATGCTTGAATTCTTGCTGAGAGGCTTCAATTGCTCTCTCAAGGGTTTCAATGGTGATGGAAATTTAAATTTTTAAACTAAATTATATAGAAAGAGCCAATAGAAGAATTGATAAATCTTTTAATTTAGGAGTGAGAAACTCCTATTCTTGATGTACTTGTGTATCCAGCATGAACGTATTTGTTTGCCTAAATAGGAGAAACATTTTCTTTTTAGAGGAATAAATTTTTTTAAAAAGCTCTTGAATAGTTCTCTTAAAATTCTTAAAGCTTGAAAAACCAAAAAAAATAAGTCAAAATGGAAAACATAAAGATCGAAAAGTCAAATGAGAAAATTGAATTTTTTGAATTTTTTCCTTTTTTGAAGAAATTATTTAAGGTAAAATAATACATCCAATAAATCTGGAAAAATTATTTGAATTGTCTTTAGATGCTTTTTTAAATTTTTGAAAGCTTGAATTACCCAAAAAAATGAAGTAAAAAGGAAAATAAAGGATTCAAATGTCCAAAGAGAAAATTGATTTTTTGTGATTTTTTGTGTTTTTTGAAGGGATGTTTTAAGATCACAGGATACATCCTAAAAATATGGAAAAGATATTTAAAGAATCTATGAATTTTTTTTGGAATTCATTGCAGTGGAAATAATCAAAAAAAAAAAAAAAAAAACAATGAAAATGGGCAAAATGATGATCCTAAAACCCATGCAAAAATTTGTTTTCACAGAATTTTTTCTTTTTTTGATTGCATTTTTGAAGGGTTTCTAATGGATCCATAATTACCAAAGATTTCAGTTAGGGGTTTATAAACCCCTGCTATGAGGCTGTTCCGTCAGAATTTAAAAAAAATAAATTCTTGAAATTTGCATGAAGTAAAATATTTTTGCCTGAAATACCAAAGGAGCGCCACTGCGCGCCAACGTCAAAATGTGTGAAATAAAGGGTTGGGAGCGTGAGAAAAACAATGCACTAAAAATAAGTAAAAATAAAATAAAATAAAATAAAATAAAATATAAAAAGGGTAATTTTAAATTCATGACTCTTTGAGTTGTGTACACGACTCAATGGGCCATGTGGCACCCTACACGACTCAAATGACCGTGTGGCAAGCTAAAAAACTCAAATGGGTCTTGTGGCATGCTACAAGTCCCATTTGAGTTGGGTGGCACGCTAAAAAATTAAAATCATGTTGTGTAGCCTCCACTCAATAATAAATAATGAATAATAAATTACAAATGATAAATGATAAATAATAAATAATAAATAATAAATAATAAATAATAAATAATAAATAATAAATAATAAATAATAAATAATAAATAATAAATAATAAATAATAAATAATAAATAATAAATAATAAATAATAAATAATAAATAATAAATAATAAATAATAAATAATAAATAATAAATAATAAATAATAAATAATAAATAATAAATAATAAATAATAAATAATAAATAATAAATAATAAATAATAAATAATAAATAATAAATAATAAATAATAAATAATGAATAATGAATAATAAATAATAAATAATAAATAATAAATAATAAATAATAAATAATAAATAATAAATAATAAATAATAAATAATAAATAATAAATAATAAATAATAAATAATAAATAATAAATAATAAATAATAAATAATAAATAATAAATAATAAATAATAAATAATAAATAATAAATTATAAATAATAAATTATAAATAATAAATAATAAATAATAAATAATAAATAATAAATAATAAATAATAAATAATAAATAATAAATAATAAATAATAAATAATAAATAATAAATAATAAATAATAAATAATAAATAATAAATAATAAATAATAAATAATAAATAATAAATAATAAATAATAAATAATAAATAATAAATAATAAATAATAAATAATAAATAATAAATAATAAATAATAAATAATAAATAATAAATAATAAATAATAAATAATAAATAATAAATAATAAATAATAAATAATAAATAATAAATAATAAATAATAAATAATAAATAATAAATAATAAATAATAAATAATAAATAATAAATAATAAATAATAAATAATAAATAATAAATAATAAATAATAAATAATAAATAATAAATAATAAATAATAAATAATAAATAATAAATAATAAATAATAAATAATAAATAATAAATAATAAATGATAAATAATAAATAATAAATAATAAATAACAAATAATAAATAATAAATAATAAATAATGAATTTTAAATAATAAATAATAAATAATAAATAATAAATAATAAATAATAAATAATAAATAATAAATAATAAATAATAAATAATAAATAATAAATAATAAATAATAAATAATAAATAATAAATAATAAATAATAAATAATAAATAATAAATAATAAATAATAAATAATAAATAATAAATAATAAATAATAAATGATAAATAATAAATAATAAATAATAAATAATAAATAATAAATAATAAATAATAAATAATAAATAATAAATAATAAATAATAAATAATAAATAATAAATAATAAATAATGAATAATGAATAATAAATAATAAATAATAAATAATAAATAATAAATAATAAATAATAAATAATAAATAATAAATAATAAATAATAAATAATAAATAATAAATAATAAATAATAAATAATAAATAATAAATAATAAATAATAAATAATAAATAATAAATAATAAATAATAAATAATAAATAATAAATAATAAATAATAAATAATAAATAATAAATAATAAATAATAAATAATAAATAATAAATAATAAATAATAAATAATAAATAATAAATAATAAATAATAAATAATAAATAATAAATAATAAATAATAAATAATAAATAATAAATAATAAATAATAAATAATAAATAATAAATAATAAATAATAAATAATAAATAATAAATAATAAATAATAAATAATAAATAATAAATAATAAATAATAAATAATAAATAATAAATAATAAATAATAAATAATAAATAATAAATAATAAATAATAAATAATAAATAATAAATAATAAATAATAAATAATAAATAATAAATAATAAATAATAAATAATAAATAATAAATATTAAATATTAAATATTAAATATTAAATATTAAATAATAAATGATAAATAATAAAAAATAAATAATAAATAATAAATAATAAATAATAAATAATAAAAATTAAACAATAAGTAATAAATAATAAGTAATAAATAATAAATAATAAATAATAAATAATAAATAATAAATAATAAATAATAAATAATAAATAATAAATTATAAATTATAAATAATAAATAATAAATAATAAATAATAAATAATAAATAATGAATAATGAATAATGAATAATAAATAATAAATAATAAATAATAAATAATAAATAATAAATAATAAATAATAAATAATAAATAATAAATAATAAATAATAAATAATAAATAATAAATAATAAATAATAAATAATAAATAATAAATAATAAATAATAAATAATAAATAATAAATAATAAATAATAAATAATAAATAATAAATAATAAATAATAAATAATAAATAATAAATAACAAACAACAAATAAAAAATAAAAAATAACAAATAACAAATAATAAATAATAAATAATAAATAATATGGTTGTGTACAGGGGTACAAAAATCAAAAATGCCCATTATGGGGGGTATATGCCCCCCCCAGAGATTGCGCGTGTTTGGAACAACCCTTTGGAGTAGTGTATGGGCCCCCACGCATTGAGGAGCCCTACACGCCTCCCACAGGCTGTGTGGGGCCCTACACAACTCCCAAAGGTTATGTGGGGCCCTACACAACTCCCACAGGTCGTGTGGGGCCCTACACAAATCCCAAACGACTGGAGCCATGAATACAACATTACCCAATAAAAAAATAAAAAAAAACTGAAGACAACCAAAACACCAGATCTAAATAAACAGTGAAAGAGTCTATGGAGCAGCCCCAAAGTACAAGTGACAAAGAATACAAGTTCAACTTGAATAACCCTAAAGTAAAAGTGCCAAAAATACAAGTTCAACTTGACAAGCCCTAAATTAAAAACACAAAACAAAGAAAATCAACTTGAAAAGCCCTAAAGTAAAAACACAAAAAAAAAGAAAAGTAACTCAAAAAGCCCTGAAGTAAAAGCACCAAAGAAAAACAAGTTCAACTTGTTTTAAGCTGATCTCATCACAAGAAGTAATAATACTCCCTATGATTGGATCATCCCAACACAAGTTGAACTGACTTACCAATAAAATCTCATTCAAAACACTCATCATAATGATACTACCTCAAAACACTCAACATAATGATGTTCAAAATTTTCTAACCCTTTATATTAATAGCATTACAAGCAATTTGCATCAGAATTAAAAGTCATATGGAAACCCAATAATGATATGATCTCTATAATTGAAGTCTATAATCTAGAATCCACATGCAGTTGATCTCTGAGATAATCAAGCAAAACAGAAGCATTCTTTAAAATCAAATCAGAAGGTTTTCCTAGAATGGGCAGTATTGGAATAATATCTCCCTTAAGTACTAATAGAACCCAGTGGTTATTGTTGAGAAAGGAAAAAAAAGTATCTGATTTATCTGAAATTCCTTTTTCATTGGAGTATAAGAACAACATGACCCCAATGAAATGAAACATATAGGTCTGTCATATGTGCCTTCTATTATTTGACCCATATCAAACTTAGACGGCCATTATTGAGAGGGAATATTTGCATTGATGTCTTCAAAATCAACTCTTTGGTTAATATTTTCACCTCTTTCTCACCACCAAGCGTCTTAATTTAGCATGCTTTATGATTCTCAAATTTTTCAATCAATTCATTTCTCACTTTAAACAAACCATGTTTGTCATACCCAATCAATTTTGAAATGACTCTCAATCCGCAATTCCTATTACCAATTGGATCCCAAAAATCAACCAAGAGCTTATGTAATTTCTCATGTATTTAAGTGATTTATTTCACTTTGGGTTCCTTTAATGAAACCAAATCAGCCAAAATTGCAATAAAATTGATTAATCATATCTATAATTACCAAGTATGAGTTTCTGGTTGATGCTTCCTCCACGTCTTGCTCATCTGAAGAGGATTCAAAATCAAAATGAAGTGCAGCTAATTCATTTTCAGTGCCTTCCTCTGAACTATTAAATTCAGATTCTTATCCTGCGTAATTTTGATTAAAAATGAACATCTTATCATCATCAGTTAATTAAACCAAAAAAATGAACATTTAAAAAAAGAAAAGACTTACAATCTTTTGTCTTTTCTTATTAGGTGCTGCTGTCATTCTCTTTTCCTGCTTAAGTTTCTTCTTAACATGTTCAAATTGAGAAGGATCTCTCTGGGTATCTGTCAATTTTGGATGTCCTCTGATTGATTGCAAGACTTTAGGCTCAATTCTTGACTTTGATTGATAATTTGGGTTCTTCATCATGAAGTGCTGCAATAGCCTGCAATGATCTTCTTTGAGGTATCCCAAGATAATTGAATTGAGCTCCTGATTTGATTGAGAATTCCTGAGCATTTAATCAAAATAAACCTTTAAAAATTCAAAAGGATCAAATATTAGTAAAGTAGGAATCATCATTCACAAAGTAATTTCAACAATCCAAAAATCCAACTTAAACCAACTTACAGAACTAGAACTGCAAGGTTCATAATCCAACCTCCACTTAGGATGAACATCCTCAGGCACAAAAAATACTTGGAATGCTAGTTGCTTGCCTACCTGCCGGGAACAGGGCAAACCCATAGTCTTGGAGTATGACTTTGTGCACACTTCCCAATCATGGTTCTGCTTTGACCTCTCCAATTTTTCCACACCAGTTTAATTGCCTCTAAAGACAAATTGTATGCCAATGGTAAGGGTTCAGTGGGAAGAAATTTTCCTATCTTTATTTGAGAGTTGTAAAGGGAAGCCTGAAGCATTTTAATTTAATTGGAAACTGTTCCCTTTAGGTTTTTACAAACATCCAACATGTTCCCCAAAGAATTTTCAAGGAATAATTTGTGAGTAGCATGGGCCCTTTTGACCCAAGACATTTTTTTATTTCCAAATTCAGGGTTTTTGCAAGTCCAAGCCTTTACAAAAGTCTATTTGATATGGAAGATAATATGATCCATATAATTGAGCACATGATCACGGTCTTCCAAGAAACACTTTATACAATTCAGAATCTAATCAACCCAAAACTTGGAAGATCAACATTAGAGGCAGTGATTTGGAACTTCCTCTAAGTTCTGCATGACTTACCTCTGCCTCCTCCTTGGTTTTTGAGGCCCCATGCTTAGAAAAAAGAGAAATAAAGCTTTTCCACCCTTCAACTTCATTTTGAAAGGGCACTTTACAGTTTGTTTGTATTTTTTTAGACAAGTGCCATTGACAAAACTGTCTTATTGAATCTGGGAAAATTTGTTCTATAGAAAAAATAAGAGCTTTTCATGTTCTGTCACAAAGACTTTGAGAAGTCTCTCAGGATCATAAGCCAGCTCCTTTAGTGCATTTACAGACCAACTGTAGAGCTCAAAATTTTCTCTTGTTTTAAAAACAAGAGCTTTTGTGAAAGTTCTTTGGTTTGCTGTAATTCCTACAAGATGCAATAGGGGATGTTGTACTTATTTTTTTATGAGAAAAATTCAACAAAGCAATATGATGGAATTTCTTGCAAAGTTTTAAGGAATTGGGGTGAGCCAAGAATGGGGCCTCCAAGTGAACCTCTCCACTGAATATTTCTTGATGAACCCAACCTGAATCACCAAATTTTTCAAAGAGGAACTCATAACACTTTCCCTTGAGTTCTGCTAGCTTTACCTTTTGCTTAGTCTTATAGATTAATTGGTCATCAACTTATCTGCTGCCATCAATCTTGCTCAATTTTTTTTTGAGTTGATTTTTATTGAGCCTATCATTGATGCCTTCTTTTGAATTCAATAAGGCCATCCCAGATATTTTCCTCAGGTGAGGATGAACTGAGGGTTGTGGAGATGGTTGATGGTTATGTTGATCATGTCTGTAGGAGATTTTACACAAGGGGTCTTCCTTCCTGCTACTTGCACACATTCAAAACTAGCACCAAACTCTCCTTGTGTGAGTATGCCTTGATTTTTTGGTGAGAAATTGCCCATAGTAAAAACCACATCTATCACAGGCAAAATACACATATTTATCACGCTTGGAGTTGAAAACTGTTAAAAGCATAACCATGATTCATTGCCCATGTTTGAAAATATTTTTTTGCCTCTTCCCTAGTATGAAAAGATCTCAAAGTAGGTGGGTAAAGTGGATCTGTCATAGTTACATAGTCATAGTTCAGTTTCCATCAAATTAAATGAGGAAAATACCAGAGTAACATAAAATTTTACTCACCACCAGAGGTCATGTTTGTTAAAAATTTTGTTCCTCATTTGTCCCCCTAGATGAGGATGTAATTGGGGCTTGCAATGATTCATTAACCAAATCCTTTTTTCCCGCAGATTTTTTAATTGCACTGTCAATTTAGTCCTTCAACGCAGCCATGTTAAAAAAAGGAGGGCTTTCTACTGTTCCCATAATTTAAAAAAAATGCAACAGTATTTCAGTACTCAATCCAAATTTCAATCGAACAACCACCAAGTTTTCTCTCTTTTTATTTGAGAAAGATCAAGTTTAGTGGGACCTTTTTTTGTAGTTTCACTTTAGTTTCACTTGAATTCCAATTTCTTTCACTTTAGATTCACTTTATTTTCAGTTGAGGATTGCTAGGTGTGATCCAACAGTCCCACATAGGTTGTTGATCCCCAATTTGGGTTGACAGAACCCAAACGTGGTCCAGGGGGTCCCAAAAGCTTTGGAAGGACCCACAGGGGGGTTTTTCCCCGCCAAAACACCTCAAAATGACCATTTATGGGGGTAGATGATTCAAAAATGCTGTATACGGGGGGTATACAAACCCCCAGGGGTTGCAAGTGTTTGAAACAACACTTTCAATGTGTTTTTTGGTCCACACGCGCGCTTTAAACGGGTGTATGGTCCCCCACGTGTCCATTGGTCCCTTCAGGGCCTCACATAACCCCCACACAACTGGGAGTCTTGAATTTATCATCAATCAAACGTTTTTTTAAAACATTCTTTTTTTTGGTTTTAGTTCCCATACAAATATTTTATATCCCCCAAAAAAGCCATTTCACATATATCAAATGTTCAAGATTTTATAGAGGATGGGAACTGTGGCTTTAGAGCAGCAGCAATTTGTTTGGGGAGGAACTCAGAAGGCTGGATTGAAGTCAGTAAAGAAATGGTGAAAGAACTTGATTAGGACCCAATCTTCAAGGAACCAAGATTACTGCTTGAAATCTGGGGTGAAAATTCTAAAGAAACAAGAAGGCAGCTGAAAAATCTTTCTTGCCCAGCTCCAATAGATATGTGGATGAAATTTTCATGCCATGGTTCCTTCTGGCTGAAACATATGAGTGTCCAGTGGTTCTATTTCCTTCTTTAATGCCTTGCACTTATATTACTTTGAATTACCCTCCCACCCCAAATTCAAAATATTCCCCTATTTGCTTCAATCTTTTAGAAGATTTCAAATATATAATCTCATTCAATTTGAATCATGATCATTGGCCAGCTCCCAGGTTAGATCCACTTTGGAAAAGATTTGTGACCAAGGATTTCAAATGTTGGAAAACCTAATTCAGAAAAATTTGGAGCTTGGTAAGGAGTTTTTTTTCCTCCAAGAAAATCAAGAAGAAAAATAAAAATGTAATCATATTTGAATAAAATTTAACATTTTTATCCATATTTTTTCTTTATTTACTGATTTTTTGAAGGAATCTTTTAAGGTGTATGCATACATCAAAAAGATTTCCTCTTTAATAAATTTTAAGAAGCTTCTCTTATGTTTTTTTAAATTTATGAAAGCTTAGATTCACCAAATAAATTAATTTAAAGGGTGATAATAAATTTCACTACTCAAATGAGTTGTGTACACAACTAAAATCAAGCCGTGTAGCCTCCACACAAGTCAAGTGTAGTTGTGCGGCCCCCACACAGGGGCCTGGGTTGGTTGGAACCACTAAAACCACATTTTAGGTGTGTGGTGCTTTATACAACTCAAATGTAGTCGTGTTCCATGCCATAAAACTACAATTTTTGTGGGCCAGAAAAAAAACTACAATAATTTAAATAAAAATACAAAAACAACAGAAATCAATCAAAAGATCACAAAATATTGATTTTTTGGTTGAAAAAAATATAAAATAAAGGGTGATGATAAATTCACAACTCCAGTCGTGTGGGAGTTGGTTTGGGACCTACAAGGCTCAAATGAGCTGTGGGGGCCCATAGAAGACTTCAAAGGGCCGTTCCAAAAAGGCGCGTCCCCTGGGGGGTTTTGTAAGAGCTTTTTACCACCCAAACACCAAGATTTGGGGCGGTGTACCCCCGCACACAGCTCAAAACCGCTTTTTTTGGGGGTGCCCAACCCCCCGGAAGTTGTGCCAGAATTTTGGGCACCCCCTGGACCACACTTGGGCTTGTTAAACCCAAATTTGCAATCAAAGCATACTTTGTGGGACTGTTGTTCCACACCTAGTTATTCCAAAGTGACTTTAAAGTGAAACTAAAGTGAAAGTAAAGCAAAAATTGAGATCATATTAAAATCTGTGAATAATTTTTTCTCAACTCAAAAGTGAGCAAACTTTGTTTTTTCAATTGAAAGTTGGATTGAATACTGAAGTATACCAATGCATTTTTTTGCATGGGAACAGTAGAAAGCCCTCCTTCTTCTGACATGGCTGTGTTGAAGGCCTACATTGATAGTGACATCACCAAAGCTTTGGAAAAAGAAAAAAAAGGATTTGGCTAATGAAAAATTGGAAGACCCAATTGTATCCTCATCAAGGGTTAAAATTGAGGAACAAAATTTTTCACAGTGGGATGAAACCTCTGGTTGCAAGTAAAATTTTATGTTAATAAGGTCTTTGCTGGATTGGATTTGATTGAAACTAATGGGGTGCATGAAACTGAAACTATGACTTAACCAATGAATTTTTACTAGATCCACTTGGCCCAGCTCCTGTGAGACCTTTTTCTACTAGGGAAGAAGCCCAACACTATTGTGAAACATGGGCTATGAAGCATGGTTAAACTCTGAAGGTTTTCAACTCAAAGAAAGATAAATATGTGGATTTGGCCTGTGATTGCCATGGTTCCTATTCAGGACAACTTCTTACCAAATGGTCTATACAAACTCACACAAGGAAGGTTGGTTCCAAGTTTCTAATCCATGCAAGTTTCACAAAGGCAGACCCCTTGTGGTGACTCTCCTACAAAGAAACAAAACATAAAAATCAACAATCTGAACATCCCTCTGTGCATCCTCAACTGAGGAGAATCTTGGGGTTGGCCTGAGACAATTTGATAGAAGGCATGAATGATGGGCTCAATACATTGCAGCTTAAGAGGAAATTAAGCAAGATTGAGTGATGGGATTATGTTGATTACCAGATGATCTATAACACTAAGAAGAAGATAAAACTTGAAGAACTAAAGGGGAAAAGTGTTATGGAGGTACTTTATGAACATCTTGAAGAAAAAATTGGATTCAACGGTAAAAATTCAGTGGAGAGGGCCACTTGAAGGCCCTGCACTTAGCACATCCAGAGGCAGTAAAGCTTTCAAAACAATTCCATCATATTGCTATGCTGCATTGTACTTATAAGAAAAATAAGTACAAAAACCCTCTATTGCATTGTGTAGGAATGACATCCAATTGGAAAACTTTCACAAAGGCTCTTGTTTTTATAACAAAAGAAAATTTTGAGTTCTACAGTTGGTCTGAAAAATGCATTAAAGAAGTTGGCTTATGATCCTGAGAGACTTCCAAAAGTCTTTGTGACAGACTGTGAAAAAGCTGTGATTTATGCTATTGAATCTAGTTTCCCTGAGTGATCAAGACAATTTTGCACTTTGCACTTGTATCAAAACATTCAAGCAAACTGTAAAGCACGCTTTGTTAATGATTTTGAAGGATGGATAAGCTTTATGACTCTGTGGGCAAAGTATGGGACCTCAAAGACCAAGGAGGAGGTGGAGGTTAATGATGCGGAACTCAGAGTAGGTCCAAATCACTGTTTGTTATTTTCCCTAGTCTTGGGTTCTGACCTTTTTGAATTTTATAGTGTTTCTTGAAAGACTAGGAGGATATACTTGAGTATGTGGAAAAAAAACATTTTCCCTATCAAAGAGACTTTGTAAAAGCTTGGACTTGTATAAACATGGGTTTTGGAAACAAAAAAACATCTTGGGTTGAAGCGGCCCATGAAACTCCCAAACAATTACTTGCAAATTCTTTGGGAAACTTGTTTGATATTTGGAAAAGCCTTGGCGGAAAATTTTTGAATCAAATTAAATTGGTTCATGCCTCACTTTATAACTCTTGAATTAACTTAGGGACAGTTCTTCCACCTGAAATGTTACCATTGGGTTAAAAATTGTCTTTAGAGGCAATTCAACTCATTAGGGGACAATTCCAGAAGCTCAAACGTGATCATGATTGCAAAGTGTGCACCAAGTAATATTCCAAGGCTATGGGTTTGCCCTGTTCCCACCAAATAGGTGACTGTCTAGCATTCAGAGAACGTGTGGTACCCAAAGATGTTCATCCTCAGTGGAGGTTGGACTGTGACCCTTGCATTTCTAGTTCTTTAAGTTGGCTTAAGTTGGATTGTTCAAGTTGGATTGTTCAAATCAATATCTGATTAATGCTTTTTGATTAATGATTTTTGATTAATGATTTTTGATTAATGCTTTTTGATTAATGCTTTTTGATTAATGATTCCTAGTTCACTAATGGACAATCCTTTTGAATTTCTCAAGTGGAATGTTGATGAAATGCTAAGCATTTCTCAGTTACATGAAAAATTGAATGAAATGATCTTGGAATCTCCAGATCATTATTAAAGCAGCCTATTGAAGTATATAATTTGGAAGATTAAAAAATATCAATTGAAGCCAAGACTTGAACCTAAAGTCTTACAATCAAGTAGGGGAAGGCCAAAATTGACAGATATGCGGCAAGAACCATCTCAGTTTGAGCATGTTGAAAAAAAAATGAAGGGGGAAAAAAGGACTAGAAGGGCTTGAAACAAGAAAAGACAAAATATTGTAAGTCTTTTCTTTTGGGATATGTTCATTTTTTTGGTTTAATGAACTTAGTTACTAAATAATGATATATTGTTAGTCAAAGTTGGCAGAATCTGAATCTGAATTTCATAGTTCAGAGGAAGAGACTGAAAGTGAAATGGGATCACTTAATTTGGAATCAAAATCCTCTGCAGAGAAAGAAAACGTGCAGCAAAGCTCAGCCAGAAGGTTATCTTTGGTGATTATTCATTTGAATGATGTGATTAAAAAAATGAATACTAAGTTAGTTTTCATGATAGGAACCAAACTTGAAATACCTCAATTGAATACCCAAGAAATTCAATAAGTTCTTGGGTGAGGTTTGGGATCCAATTGGAGATGGGAATTGTGAATTTAGATTCATTAGTAAATCTCTTGGTTATGAAGAACCTGGTTGGTTTAAAGTGAGAAAAATATGATACAAAAATTAGTTAAACATAAAGCATGCTACATTAAGATTCTTGGGGGTGCAAAAAAGGTTAAAAGATTAAACAAAGACTTGATGTGGAAGACATCAATGAAAAGATTCCCTTCTCAAAATGGCTGGATTAATTAGATATGGGTTAAAATCCTAGCAGAAACATACTCCAGACCTATATGTTTCATTTCATTGGAGTCATGTGATACTTATAATCCAATGAAAAGTGGGGTTACTGATCAATCAGATCCAATGTTAATTTCCTTTGTAAACAATTACCACTGGGTTATATTAGTACTTGAGGGAGAAATGATTCCAATCCCCCCCATTGTAGCAAAACCATGTCCCTTGATTTCTAAAAAATCCTCTGGTTGGGTTGATCATCTCAAAGATCAACTGCAAATGTATTGTAGATTATAGAGATTATAGTCTTTGAATTCATTTCATCATTGGGTTTTGTATGAATTGTAATTCCAAGTAGGCTAACAAGTTCTATTAATATAAAGGTTTATCACATTTTGAACATCATCATGTTGAGTGTTTGCAGTTAACATCATTATATTGAGTGGTTTGAATGAGATTTTAATGTTAAATCAGTTTAACTTGTGTTGGGCTGATTCCGTCATAAGGAGTATTTTACTCCTGATGAAGGGATCAGCTTAAGGCAAGTTGAACTGGTTTTTTTTTGTGTGCTGCGTAACTCTTTGAGCCATGGGGGTTGTACATGGCTTGGATTGGACCGTGTGGCATGCCAGATGGCCCACTTTGAACCTTTTCCATGGCTCAATGAGTTGTGAATTTAAAATTACCCAAAAATAAAATAAAAATAATTTAAAAAAATATTTAAAAAAACAAACAAACAAAAAACTGAAGACAACCAAAACACCAAAAATTCAATAAAAAATGAAAGAGTCTATGGAGCAGCCCTAAAGTATAAGTTCCAAAAAATACAAGTTCAACTTAATTAGCCCTAATGTAAAAGTGCCAAAAAATAAAATTTCAAATTGACAAGCCCTAAAGTGAAAACACAAAAAAAAAGACAGGTAAATTCACAAGCCCTAAATTAAAAACACCAAAAAAAAAAGTTCAACTTGTGTTAAGTTGATCCCATCAAAAAAAGTAAAAATAATCCCTATGATGGGATCAGACAAACACAAGTTGAACTGACTTACCATTGAAATCTCATTCAAAACACTCATCACAATGATGTTAACTCAAAAAACTCAAAATAATGATGTTTTAAATGTGATAACCCCTTATATTAATAGAATCACAAGATTGGAATCAGAACACAAACACAAATTATGAAATTAAAATGATTTATATAAATTAGAATACAACTCAAATTTATCTTTGAGGCAATCAACCCAACAAGAGGCTTTTTTAGAGGCCATGGAAAGTGGTTTGGAAACTATGAGTGGGATTTGAATCACATATCCCTTGATTGTAAGCCAGACCCAATGGTTATCATCAGTAAATGAAATGAATATTGGGTCTGATGCTTCTTTTAAACCCATATTCATAGGAGTATAAGTACGGCATGAATACAATAAAAGGAAACATATTGGTCTTCCATAAGTATCTGCTATTATTTGACACATATTCAACTTTGAAATATCATTTGAAGATGAGATCTTTTGATTGATTTCATTAACATCAAGTATTTTTTCTATCTTTTCAATTCCTTTACTGCCACCAAGGATCTTAGAATAGCAAATATTCTTTCTCCTCAATGTTTATAGCATTTAAAACATTAATTCTCATCATACCCAAGTGATTTAGCAAGTACTCTAAATCCACAATTTCTATGACCAATTGGATCCCAAACCTCCCCCAAGAAATTATTCAAGTTCTCAGGTATTTGATTGAGGTAATTCACTTGTTACAATAAAAAATCAGTTAGCCAAAATTCTAATCTCACTAAACAAAACAACACTCACCAAAGATGAGCTTCTGCTTGACTTTTCCATTTCTTCATCTTCATCCTTCAAAAGGGAATATGATTCCAACAGGAGGAACCACAAAAAAATTTCAGTCTCTTCCACTGAACTATGAAAATCAGATGAAAAGCCATTCTTCCACTACAGAAATCATTTTGCCATCAGTTCATGAAAGCCAAAAAATGAACATTTGACAAAAGAAAAGACTTACAATATTTTGTCTTTTCTTATTTGGTTCCCTTATAATTCTCTTTTCCCGCTTAAGTTGCTTCTCAACGTGTTTAAATCAAGAAGGATCTCTCTGGGTATCTGTCAATTTTGGTCTAAGTCTACTTGATTGCAAAAATTTTGGTTCTAGTCTTTGCTTTGATTGATACTTTGCCCTCTTCTGAATCAATTACTTCAACATCCTGTAATAATTTTGTTCAGGATTTCCCAAGATCATTGAATTGAGCTTCTTGTGTAACTGAGAATTGTTGAGCATTTCATTAACATTGAACTTCCAAAATTCAAAAGGATCAAACATTAGTAAAGTCCAAATGATCCATCCAAAATCATTAATCAAAAATCATTAATCAAACATCATTAATCCCATTAAACCAACTTACAGAACTAGAACTGCAAGGGTCATAATCAAACATCCATTGAGGATGAACATCCTCAGGCACAACAGATACTGTTGAGGCTACTTGGTCACCTATCTGCTGAGAACAGGGAAAACCCATAGCCTTGGAGTATGGCTTGGTGCACACTTCCCCATCATTGTTCTGCGTGGACCTCTCTAATTTTTCCAAAACAAGCATAATTGCCTCTAAAGACAAATTGTATGACAATGGTAAGGTTTCAGTGGGAAGAAATTTTACTAACTTTATTTGAGATTTGTAAAGGGAAGCCTGAACCAATTTAATTTCATTGGATACTGTTCCCTCTAGTTTCCTCCAAAAACCCAATATTTTTCCCAAAGAATTTGCAATGAATCATTTGAGAGTAGCATGGGCCCCTTCAACCCAAGATGTGTTTTTATTTTGAAAGTCATGTTTTTTTCAATTTCAAGCAGTTGCAAACGTCTCTTTGATAATTAAGATGTTATGATCCATATACTAAAGCACATCCTCATGGTCTGCCAAGAAAAACTTTATGAAATTCATAATGCAAGCAACCCAAAACTAGGAAGATTTACAGTGGGGGCAGTGATTTTTCACTTACTCTAAGTTTGGCATCATGGAAATCTGCCTCCTACTTTATCTTTGAGGCCCCATACTTAGCCCACAGAGACGTAAAGCTTTGCCACTATTCAACTTCATTATTAAAGGGAACTTTAAAGTTTTCTTGTGTGTTTTTAGACAAGTGCAACTGACAACACTGTCTTTTTAACTCAGGGAAACTTTGTTCTATAGAACAAAACAGAGCTTGTTCATGGTCTGTCAAAAAGACTTTGGGAAGTCTCTCAGGATCATAAGCCAGCTCCTTTAGTGCATTTACAGACCAACTGTAGAAATCAAAGATTTCTCTTGCAATAAAAACAAGAGCTTTTGTGAATTTTTTTTGGTTGTGTTTAATTCCTAAAACATGCAATAGGGGGATTTTGTACTTATTTGTTTTATAAGTAAAATCCAACCTAGCAATTTGATTGAATTTTTTGCAAAGCTTTAATGAATTGGCGCCGGCCAAGGATAGGGCCTCCAAGTGACCCTCTCCACTGAATTTAGATCAATGAACCCAACCTGAATCACCAAGTTGTTCATAGAGGACCTCCATGTCATACCTATGACACAGATAGTAGTTGTGATTATGTAATACATGTGATTAGTCAGCCTCTCAGATATCATTGACATGTTACAAGCCAATAGTATCACAGGTTGTACCTAGCACTATATAAACTCAACTCATCCTACACTTTCAAGTCTTTCCTTAAGAAATCAATTCTTCTTGTTCTGCACCCTAGCTCTCATTCCACTCCTTCTGGAGTATCCTTCCTACTAGTATCATCCTGACTCATCTTGATTCCTCTTTGGGTTTTCACCCACCTTGGAGTCCTTACTCCCTTTTGCTGAACCTTCAGCCTGATCCATCTCGGATCTCTTCCGGTACTAGTCTCCTTCCTACTGTTAGTTAATGCCACCCTGGCTTTGTGTCGAGCCTCCGTGTGACATAAGAATTGATTTCTTCCTTGTAGTCGACCATAGTTAGCTCCCTGATACTACTGCTCAATACTCGTATAGTTTGTCTTGTCCATTTCGGACCTGACTTTCCTCTATTGACACATCTTCTTCTGCTTTCCCTTACCTTCCACACCATACTTGGTGTAGTCTTGGAATGTCTAGCATCCAACAACCATTGGATTAGTTACAACAATCCGCCCTCTATTCCTACTCCCTGGCTCCGTCACCATCACTGTTACCCCTTGACCACAATCTCATCCACCCCCCTCCAATTCATCATCATAATGAATCTCAACTCGCCCTTCTTTGCCCTCATCCTCATGCTTTTTAGTCCTCAGTTCGGTCGCCCTTATGATCTCCCAGCTAGTTCGCCTTGTAAATCCATTAACTATGGTCCAGATCATGCGATTCACTCAATCAAATCATTGATTTACTTGAATCACCTCACTACCAACAATACTTGCTTCAACGCCAACCACATCCATACAAAGGCCACCCTGCTCAACGATCCCAATCTTTCACTCGAGAGCTTTGGAGTCGAGCTAGCCACCGGATACCTTCCCCATCTCCATCCCTCCACCCAACTATCCTTTCAGCTCACCTTGGCTCACATCTCCGAGCACACCCAACTGATCGCCGAGTGGGAGATGTCAACCCACATCAAGAAACCAATGGAATCCGAAGTCATCAATCCACGAATCGCCTTGATTAGCTTTCTTACCCTAGCCATTGATCATGAGACTGAGAATCTTGTCCGCTCTCAATCCTTGGACGATCTGGTCCAGTCGATTGATGTCGAGCACACCCAACTGATTGCCAAGTGCGAGATGTCAACCCACATCAAGAAACCAATGGTATCCGAAGTCGTCGATCCACAAATCCCCTTGATTATCTTTCTTACCCTAGCCGCCAATCGTGAGACCGAGAATCTTGTCCGCTCTCAATCCTTGGACGATCTGGTCCAGTCGATTGATTTCTTTTTGTTCCTTTTCTTTCTTTAACGGTGTTCAGGAGCACACCTGTTTTTCCCAGGGGGATTCTGTCATACCTATGACACAGATAGTAGTTGTGATTATGTAATACATGTGATTAGTCAGCCTCTCAGATATCATTGACATGTTACAAGCCAATAGTATCACAGGTTGTACCTAGCACTATATAAACTCAACTCATCCTACACTTTCAAGTCTTTCCTTAAGAAATCAATTCTTCTTGTTCTGAACCCTAGCTCTCAGTCCACTCCTTCTGGAGTATCCTTCCTACTAGTATCATCCTGAATCATCTTGAGTCCTCTTTGGGTTTTCACCCACCTTGGAGTCCTTACTCCCTTTTGCTGAACCTTCAGCCTGATCCATCTTGGATCTCCTCTGGTACTAGTCTCCTTCCTACTGTTAGTTAATGCCACCCTGGCTTCGTGTCAAGCCTCCGTGTGACACTCCATAACACTTTTTTGATTTATTTCTGCAAGGTTTAATGTTTGCTTCTTGTTATAAATTGGTTGGTCATAGAAATATTTTCCGCCATAAATCTTGCTCAATTATATTTTGAGTTTAAGTGTATTGAGCCCATCATTCATGCCTTCTCTTAAATACTCTCAGGCCACCCCAGAGATTCTCCTGAGTTGAGGATGCACCAAGGGGTGTCAAGATGGTTGATTGTTATGTTGATCATGTCTGTAGGAGATCTTCCACAAGGGGTCGCCTTTCTGTGACTTGAACAGATTAAAAGCATGCACCTGGCGTTCCTTGTGTGAGTTTTCCTTGACTGTTTTGTGAGCGATTTCCCAGAGTACAAACCATGTCTATAATAGGCTAAATGCCAATATTTATCAAGCTTTGAGTTGAAAACAGTCAAACAGTAGCCATGCCTCATTTCCCATTTTTGAAAAAAAAAATTTGCCTCTTCCCTATTGGAAAAGGTCTCAAAGAAGGTGGGTCAAGTGGATCTGGCACCAATTAAATGGTTATATTTATTGCATGCACTCCATTAGTTCCAATCAAACCAAATAAGGAAAAGACCAGAGTAACATAAAATGCTACTCACCATCAGAGTTCATTTCCATTTGTGAAACATTTTGTTCCTCAATTTTAACCCTAGATAATTATGCAATTGGGGCTTCCAATGTTTCATTCCCAAAATCCTTCTCTTCTGCAGCTTTGTTAATGGCACTACCAATGTAGTCCTTCAATGCAGCCATGTCACACCAATGAGGGATTGCCACTTTTCCCATAATGCAGAAAAATTCAATGGTACTTCAGTATTCAATTAAAATTTTAATTGAACAACTACAAAAGTTTGCCCCCTTTGATTTGAGAAAGATCAAGTTAACCAACGGACAGTAAAGATTTACTTTTATGTTCTCCAACGGGCAAGTTGAGAGTGTATTTTTTGGGACAGGGAAGATTTCACAGGTTTTGTTTTTCAAAGGCAATGACTGTGTTTGCAGTTTCACTTTAGGTTTCACTTTAAAATTGCTAGGTGTGGTCCCATAGTCCCACATAGTATGCATTGATCCCAAATTTGGGTTGATGGAACCCAAATGTGGTCCAGGGGGTCCCAAAAATTCTGGCACAATCCCAGGGGGGTTTTATACCACAAAACATGCTTCAAAATGGCCTTTTACAGGGGTAAACAACCAAAAAATGCATTTTAATGGGATATAAAACTCCCTGGGGGTTGCGCGTGTTTTAAAAAACACTTTGGACGCATGTAGACGTGTGCATGGGCCCCCACACCCGCTTTGGACACCTGTATGGGCCTCCACACGTCCATTGGGCTTTTTAGGGCCAGAAACAAATCCTACACAAGTGGGAGTTGTGAATTTATCATTACCCTCATTCAAAAGGCAAACAAAATGATTCAAAAATTAAATGATAACATTCAATTTTTTAAAGTGTTTGTTTTTTTGATGAAGATTTTCAAGTTAAAAAATACCTCCAAAAATTCTTATAAAAATATTAAGATTGATTTGAAAGGTTTTTTTCAATTTCCAAAATATTGCATAACCAAAAAAAAATTAAAAAATTCAAACAAAAGGATCCAAAAGTCCAATGAGAGAATTGAAATTTTTGAATTTTATGGGTTATTGAAGGAATTGTTTAAGGTGAAATAATAAATCAAAAAATCATGAAAAAACTTAATTTTCTTTGAATTTTTATTTGATTTTTGGATAGCTTCAATCACCAAAAAAAATTAAATAAAAAGGCAAACAAAAGGATGCAAATATCCAATGAGAAATTTGATTTTTTAAGTTTTTTGAAGGGATTTTTCAGATAAAAGGATACATCCAGAAAATCTGAAAAAATTGTCAAAAGCTCTTTGGAAGTTGTCCTAGCTTTTAATCAGCTGAAATAACCCAAAAAGGCTAATTACAATAGCTAAAATGAGGATCCAAAACACCATTGAAAAATTAGTTTTTGAGGATTTGTTTGATTTTTGGATTACCTTTTTTGAAGGTTTCTGATGCCTCCAAAATTACCTATAGTTAAGTTTAACGGTTAATGAACCCCATCTACGGGTCTGTGGTTTCAAAATCCAAAAAAATGAATTCTTGAAATGACTGGGAAATAAAGTATTGATCTGCGTAGCAGCGTAGGCACGCATGCAATGGTGCGCAGATGTGGAATTCCATGCTTTAAATCATTGGGGTTGTGAGAAAATTAATGCCTTAAAAATAAATGAAAAATTAAACAACATGAAAAAAATATAAAATAAAAAAAAAATAAATTAAATAAAAAAATAAAAAATTAAAATAAAAAATAAAAACAAAAAACAAAAAACAAAAAAAATGAAAAAATGAAAAAATAAATAAAAACAAAGAAAAAAGAAAAAAAATAAAAATAAAAAAATAAAGGGATTTGAAAGGTGTTTCACCCTTGTTTCCAACCCAGGTTTGTGAATTTAACAACTCCCTTCATTTATTTATGTTTCAAGTTTAGACAAATAATCAAAATTGTGTTTTCAATTTGAAAATCCAGAGTTTGGAAGTGATTAGTCTTATTTGTTTGAAAAATTCCATTTACATTTTGATAAGAGTATAAATGTTTCAAAATTGATTCAGGTTTCATTTCTTTCAAGTATTCCCTCTTCAACAGGGGAAAAGGGTAAGAGGAACTGCTTTTTTCCTTCCTTTCAATCCAGATATCCATCACTATTCTATTGAAAAAGCCATTCCACCCACCCAAATACTCAAAAATGAACATATGAAAAATGGATATAACCAACAAATCCTATGCCTATTATGATGAAATAGAGTGAAAAATATCTATATTTCAAGAAATACTAATAGGACGTATCAAAGTTAGCAAACCCGCCATTAGAAAAACGCCATTTGTTTGACCAAACCCACCATTTTTAATTGCATTTTTCTGAAATACACATACCCCCTAACTGGTGTATTTCAAAATGGCAGGTTTCATGAAAATGGCAGATTTCAAAAATCAAACCCGCCATTTATGCATCATCATCCATACACCATCCATCACATCTAAAATTCCCATCCACATCAGCAAATCCATACCAGTCACATCTCCATTGCATCACACACATCTCATCTCCATTGCTTCACATCTCTATTAATTTTGACATCTCCATCTTCACACAAATCCCATCATCATCTCATCATTCCACACCAGTATGAGATTCATCAAGATCCTCATCAGTATCCATCCTCTGAATCACTCATGACCCCCTTGGAGATCTCACCCACCAATTCTAGTCTTGGTTCCCTATCCTCCCCTCCTCTCCATGGCCATTACCATCATCATCATCATCATCAGCTTTGTGCTTCCATCAATCCAGATCCACACTTGGAACCACTACCAACTCCAGATGCTAGTTTTGAACTTGACAATCCAATATCAACCCAACTCACTCACATTTGTCATAAAAGTGGTTGCATCCACTTGCCAGGATGGATCCCAATACCCAACCCTTCAAGGCTTTTGAGTGCCAAGCTCCTTACAATCTTGATGCTCTTTGTACCATCTCCCAGCAACAATTTGGCTCCCAGACAGTAAGCTTCATCCTCCCTCTCTTTTCTCATCTCATCTCACAACCCCACAACCTCTCAATCAGAATCCATCCTTGTTTCTCTCTCTCCAATTGTTGCCACCCTATCCCAGGTACCTCAAGATTATCTCAATCAGATCTGTCACCACCTTAACTTCTTTCCCAACAATTACCTCTTTTAAATCATCCCGTTTGGAGCCAATGGATGTCAGCAGCAGCCCAGCTCCCCTTTCCTCTGCCTCTCTCTCTCCATCTCCACTGACTCCTGCCTCTTTATGGTTTATACTTCCCAGTCAGCTTGGTAAAATGTTGCAAACCTGGTTTTGATCCAAATCCAATGGCCCTTGATAGACGCACCTCCCAAATCAATGGCAGTTGATTGGTGGGTGTTGGTGGCTTGGCCAAGTTCCAATCTCACATCTTGGTGCGTCGGCTGCATTCTGCTACCCACAATTGTCTGCATGCCTATTGACTTTGCTCCTGGCCATCAGGATCACAATGACCACAAAGGGTTGTGGGATGAGAAAATTGCTCATTGAGTCAGTCTTTCTTTTTTTTGGCCTTCACATCAAAGGATGATGCCTTGATTTTTTCACTTGTGAAATCTGATCCTTCCACACTCTATCCTTAGACTAGAGTCAAGGAACCTAATCCAACTCCCTCAAGCCTCAGTGATCCCAACTCAATCAAGCCTCCTGGGCCTTCATTGGTGGACGCACGCATGGTTAGTAGTATGGATGACCACAAATCCAAAAAACCGCGACTTGCTTGGGACACCACAGCTAGCTTGGTGATTCTTTGATCCTGTCTTTTTTTTCAATTACCTCCCCCCTTGGCCTCTCCCCCAAAAGGAATCTATTGATTTAAAACAGCAAGAAGGGAGCGCCTGAAAAACTCCTACAAGTCTAATTAACTACCAACACAATCCCCGCTCCCTCCCCTTTATCTTTTTCTTCTGATATTTTATTCATGCAGTGCCTCTTCTATTACTGTAGTCAGAGCCCCAAGGAGCAAACATTCCTCCACGGTGAAATTGAAAATCTCAATTGCATCAAGACCAAAATTGATCAGCTCAACTTGGTCAACATGAACCGGCCCAAAGATAAACCCCTCATCTGTCCCCCTGCAGCTAAACCGTTGCCTGTCTGCATTGATTTATGCAACTTGGACAGTGAGGAAATTTTTCTGTTAATAAACCTACCCAATCTGAAGCCTGAAGGCCCATTCAATGTGGATGCTATCACATCTGATGAGGATGACAATCTCATTTGGTTGCATGGGGAAGGATTAGTCCCCTTGAACCAATTTGGAAATCCAAATTCAAACTCCAAACCTCCTGCAGTCAGCCAACTTGCTACTTCTGTTTAGAAGCATAAATCTCTTCTTGAAAACCAAAAGCCTGTACCCTCAAAATCCACTGCCAATCCCAAACTTTCTCCCTCATCTTTTTATCACCGCTCTGAATCTTGGCCTCCATCCCGGCTAGAAAACTCTATCAATGGCTCAACTTGCCGCCAATTGCCTCCTTTGCTTAGCACTGGTTTCCCATTTTCAATTACTTGAAGTTCTTTCCCGCTATTTTCATCCTTCTTGCCTTCACCCTCCTCTTGCAGTAATTTCCAAAAAACAGAACACAACTCAAAGCACATGTTCCCAACTCAATTGGAATTGGTAACTTGAAGTAGTCCTTTCAGCAGCAGCAACATGTTTGACTGCCCATTGCTTGTGGATGTTGATGATCAAGATTTTTTTGGGGCACTAGATGAACCTGTGGTGTTTTTCTGTTGATTTCCAACCAAATCTTGTCTGGCTCTCTCTTGGGACAGAATGACTCAACTCCTCAGTTATCTGTCAATTGTCAAGGAGCAGTTTAAGGAATTCTTGGTTGAAATCAAGAGTCTAACCTCCTGATGTTCCAATCCCCCCCCCCCACCATGAGAGCTCTTCTACTTTGGAGATTTAGCAGGGGGTAAGGGAGGCAATTGAGTGAATTCTTGGGTCAGAGCAATCACATGGACACCCCCTCAAGGATTTCAATGATCTGTGATTCTCCAAATCGTTCAAAAATCCCCTGAATATTCATTCACTCAATCTGAATCATCATTCATTGCTTACAATTTGATTCAATCCATGTTGGTTTCTTTCTCCTCTATTGGTGAATGTCCACTTCTCCCACCCGCCTCAAAATGTTGCACAAACAATTGAATCCCATCTTGTTCCTCACCCCAATCAGAGTATATGGATGGGAGGGATCAAGATGGAAGGAGATGGATTGACCAACATAATGAAGGTGTGAAAAATAGGGCCTGTCACCAAAAGAGCATTCAAATGAGAGATTCCAAAATATCTTTGGAGGTTGTTGAGGAAGTTATTAATGAAAAGGTGGTCTGGTATGGTTTGACACCAAATCCTTTAGATCTGTACCCTTCAGTTGTTTCAGAAAAGAAAAAGAATATTCAAAAACCCACCCAGGAAGAGTTTGAGCAAGCAAAACAAAAAATCAAACAGCTCCATTTCTTCCACAGTGGAAAAGTAATTGTCCTCAATTGATCTGATCACCAAGACCTGGTGGCAATCATTGGTTGGGAAGCTAATAAGTAAAAGCACTGTACCTTTCCTGCTGTGGACACAGCAACCCATACAAGAATGGCCATGTCACTTCAAATTCATAAAACAACTAGAAACACTTGTAGGGACTTGAATAATGGCCAAATTTTCTCTAGAAAAAAAAAGAATACTCTCAAAAGTTGTATTAAAATTTTTTCTTTTTCTTGCACCTATGCAAATATATTTAAAAGCCAAGCATTTGAGTTTTCTGCCCTATTTCATCTACTGTTCTACTGCTACCAATGCAAGCCAAGTCTACTGATACCTCAACCTTTTTTTTGGTTGCAAGTTTTTCCCTCTCCTTTTCCAGTTGTGCTTGCTGTCAATCCTTCTCCTTTTCCTCTTTTTAAAATTCTAGCTCATCCTGTTTCAAATTCCACTCAGCATCCCATTTTTGTTGACAAGCCAAACTTTCAGCTTTCTGCTTTTGAACATCCATGGCCATTTTACAATCCCAATTCTGCTTTTCAAACTCAAGTTTTTTGGATTCAATTTGTGATTGGACTGTTTTTTGCAGGGGACAAGCAATGAGAATGATTTTGAAAGCAAGGATATTCAACCAATGGACTTACATGAATCTTGCTTCTCCATGATTTCTTCAAAGCCCAAAAAACCAGAAGTGTTTCTCCTCTTTTGATGAATTTTGGGGTTGATATTGATGTAATTGGAGGCCTTTTGCTTACCCTTGGCAGAGGAGGTTTGAGTCTGAAAGTTTTCACTAGTGTTGGAAGGCAATGTGGGAGGCCCCATTGGCTTGAGGTTTTGGCCATTCAGGAATGGATGAGCCTGTTTTTTTATAATCTAAATCAGTCAGGATTAACCAGAAAGAAGAGAAAAGAGCTTGGTTCTTACTTGAACAGATGTTGAGGGTAATGGAGACTGAGGAGTATCTTGTTCCGCATCAGCAAGGTTGACGAGATCTGCCAACCCAGGAAAAGAGCAATCCAAAGAAGGGGGGAGGGGTCCAAGGTATGGTTTGACACATCAATCAAGGCGGAAGTAGAAGTGATTGGAGCTGATGGCGTTTGAATATCCTCCTTGGCATTGGATGGAGGCCACTCCAAGCCAAAGGTTTCTTCAGGATCACCATTGATAGGCTGAGCATCCCCAGCCAAGTCCTCAGTGTCAACTGAATCAGATGTTTGGGCATCAAAAGAGGCTAAAGGGGTGATGTTGGCTGTCAGCTTGCTACTATTGCAGAGCAAGCTGCAAAAGTAACAAAAATAAAATAAAAAAAATAATAATACAATTAAACTAAGAAGGAGTAGGAAAACCATGAATATCATTACAGAAATAGATTCTCCACCCAAAATTAGGTAGGGGCACTCACTGACCGTACTCTTGAAATCCAACTCCTTATATTTTTAAATAATTAAGGAAAGAAAGACCAAAATACTACGTCTTCACTATTGAGCTTTTGGTCAATTAAATATTTCACTCACATTGTCACGTATAGGTTTCACACCTAAAATTCAGTCAGAATTGAGGTGTTGTCTATATTTTAGGAGCGACGGACGGAATGTTTTGTAACAATTCCCGCACGCAGCCGCCGCAGCCAATGCACCCGCGCGCGGCTGAGATACAGCCCTGTCACCCCGTCAAGGTCGTGTACGCAGCCCTGGGTCTCTGACAAGTACGCAGCCGCGGGACTACGGGTTGACAGAGTGACAGGCGGCCTGAGAGGCTCAGGTACTGTGTAAACATGCTACAACCCACACGGGAACATTCTACATATGTAATAAATGTTCCTGTGGATAGTAGATGGTCTTAAAGTACATCGTATTATATAAAAATACTTAAATAATTCTTATACATATTTTTTATTTAATATAATTCAAAGTACCAAGAATGTCAAAAATAAGAAAATGACAACTTCTAAAAATATATTAAAATACTTTAATATACTTTTATGAGAATTTCTTGACATCAATATCTTTGTGACATACTAAGAAAACTAATGATGTAAAAATATTACATGAATTCCCATGACTTATATTTTTAAGTAATTATCTTGGTAAATTAACTGGAACTCAAAAATAAGGAGTAAAATCAATATCATGACTTTTACTCCAGTTATATAATATGTAATGAGAACTCACCTGAAATCAGGATGTCCGTAGAAATGTATATTTATATAATTATTAAATTACTGGGAACATTCACTAAGTATAATTGATTAAATAATACATAAATGGGACTGATTAGTGTTATTCACACGTCCTAATATCTATTATGAAGTAGAATAATTCCCATACCCTGGGGAATTAGATGCTACACGTTCTATAGCACCAAGAACATATGACAGGCTACCCCTGATTACCCTGCTAGCCTTAGTGTCCATCCCTTTGAGCCCCTGCACTCCTCAGAAGGACAATTTTGGGACTCCAAAATCTATAAATAAAGAGCTCTTTTGAGGATATTGATGGGCAGATACCCAGTTATATTTATATAAAGACACCGTTCCAAGGTAATCAAGTACTTATAAGAGATAAGTAAGTGATTTATGGCTAATTCTGATCAATAATATCCATCCTCAACCTCTTTTTTATCAATTAAAACTGCTGAACAACCTTATAACCCCAGTATACAGGTTTAACCCATCAGTGCACGTCTCAAACAGATACCCAAAGGATTTAATAATATACCAGTGAGTTTTATTATCCTTTTCTCTGTCGTGGAAGCTTGGCTACAAGGCCCTGAAACTCCACTGTGTATTTTATATACATATTATCTTTGGGTAAAATATCCTTTAAACTAAAGAGCCCAAAGTAACCAGGACTACGTGTTTTCATACTGAAATCCCTGAAGAGAGGTTTTAAAGATCCCCAATATAATTGTGGCCCCTCTATAAAAATATTTAATAATCAATTAATTCAAATTGAATTGAGACAATAAACCATAACCAAACCACTTAACCTGGCAACAAGCTTAATCCAAATATTTTACAGATTTTTGCTGCATTTATTAAATAATATATTTATTATTTATTCTATCACCTCTGGTAGCTAAAGGATAGCAAGGGACTTGGCATCCAGGAGGCTGACATTGGCCTTCTTTCCAAAGATTTCATCCATTTGAATATAAAATGGACAAATGGATTCCAACTTATCAACCACCAAGTTGATTCCCTTGGCTTTGTCAGAGTTGGTGATACCAAAGCCAGTGGAGATTGACATGGAGTGGGCATTTTTGTACTTGGCTTGATAATTCTTGAATTTTTACCTCATCTGTTTGAATGAAAGATCCAGCCTACCTTTTGTTTTGTTCTTGAGTTCATTGGCCATCAGGAGATAAACATTGACCTCAGAGGATGGAAGTTGGCCAACACATGTTTCATTGTCTGATTGAAAGCAGGCATAATAGTTGGAGGGAATTTTGAGCCAGTTGATCAGGATGATGTGATCAGCTCTCTTGAGCTGACTTGACCCCTTGGAAGCTGATGGGGGAGGATTGTTTGTTGTGGAGTTCCTTGGCAATGTTTGCTTTGGTGTGTTGGACTTTTGTGTGGACTTGCGGGGAGAGGTTTGCTGAGGGGCCATTTGGAAAGAGTAAGGGCAATAAGGTGAGGAGAGGGATAAAGTGACAAGCAAGATAAAGTGATGAGAGATATGAAGTGATCAGAGCGATAAAGTGACAAGAGCAATAAAAAATGATTGTATTCTTTGGATGAGGTTGGAGGTACAGGTTCCTGTTGGAGGTAAAGTGATGAGCGCAATGAAGAAATGAGGCAGATGAAGCAATGAGATAAATGAAGCAATGAGACCAATAAAGTGGTGAGTGATCAAGTGATGAAGGTGTTAAATTGATGAGAGTGGTGATGAGAGTGATAAAGTGATGAGAGTGGTGAATCTTTTGATGATGAGGCTGAAGGTAAAAAAAATTGGCAATGAGGTTGGAGGTAAAAGGAGGTGTGAAGCCAGGGGTGGATGACATGGACAGGTGGCAGAAGCCTTCAAATACTTTATTTGAAAAAACCCACTTATTTGATGTTAACTTTGACACGTCTGATGTGAAATAAGTGGGTTTCTTTGATTTTTAATGGCGGGTTTGAAATAGCGGATTTAGATTGAAACCCTCCATTAAAAAATGGTGGGTTTGGTTAACTTTAATAAGACCTAATTAATAGTTTTTAAAATCAATTCTCCTCAATAATTAATCTCTTTGCTCAGTCAAGTAATACCAATCATTCAGCCCACAATACCTCCAATATCTATCAAGATTTTCATCATCAACCTCAACCAAAATTCAAAACCTCTGAATCTAATTCAAAAAATATTTCCAGTATTTCTTCAGGTAGGAATTATGATCCAATCACTGATCCCCTGGAATAAACCAAAAACTATGCTTTATATCAAGTTCCCTATTTTTTCCTGAAAATTCAAAAGGCTCAAGAATCTCAAAAATATTTCAAATGCCTTCAACCATATAAAACTTGCAACTCAAAATATGCTATGAGTTAAAATAATGCTTAATAGTTAAAGTTTTCACTTTTGATTTTAATTTAAAGGAAAATACTACTTTTTTGATCACTTTCCTGGATAAATTTCATTCCATAGCCTTTAACATGAGTAAATAGGGACTTTTATTGAAGACTTATTGTCAAATTACATCTTTTGGTAAGATGTGTAAATTATATGGTTCTAGGAGGGGTTTCAAAAGCTGGGAAGTAAAATATTAGGAGTTTTTCAATCTGCAGGAAAAATCACATTTCCCATCAAAGAATGGTGTTAGTGAACTGGGTTGACACACTTTTTTATGGTATATATATGCATATATTTCAAGAGATTCCTTTGTTTTTCATGTCATTTTATTGAAACCATACTTTATATTTTTATTTCTTTTTTTAATTTTTGGAAATTGAATAATCAAAAGTAGTTCATTGCATCAAAGAAAATTTTTTTAAATGATTTGAGAGGTCCTATAGAAGCATTTTTTCTTCAAGAATATTTATTTGCATAGAATTAACTCAAAATGAGTTTTATACAGTTTTCCAGCTGGAGGTTACAAGAAATTCAAATCCAAAACAAAATATCACTTCTTATCAGAAGAAATCAATCTTTTATATTTAATGTTTCTATTTCTTTCCTTGATGAAGCTTTGTCAAGTAGTTTTGAATTTACTTGAATTCTTCTCATGAAAAGATATATGTAGCATTGCTCTAATTTCCTTATTTTTGGTAAACAGGTATCTAAATTCCATTAGAAATGCTCAATATTCCTGAAAGAAAAATTTTCTCCATATTTCTATGATTATTTTTTTAATTGATAAAAATTTGCTGAGATATGGCAATATATCTGAATTCCCCCCATGAAATATTTGTATGTAGAACGTTTCTATTTTTTTATGTTTGGTACAAAGTCATTTAATTTCCACCAGAAATACATACATTTTGTGTCAAGAAAAAAAATTTTGAGCATTTGTCATTCTTTCAATGACATTAAATTTTTCTTGAAGTCAAAGCTCATAATTCACTTCCTTGAAAAAAATCAAAATTGATTGAATTTTTAAATATGAAATTAACTCAATTGGTGTCCATATTTGAATTCTCCTAATGCTAATTCCCTAGAAATAAAAAAAAGGGGCCCTTAGGGTTTATTTTAGTCCACCAGGGCCTAAATTAATGTTTACAGTCCTTGGGGGCCAAACTTTCCTCAAAAGGTGTCTTCTCCCACCCCCCACACCTCTTTAAACTTCAAAAGGGTGTGGAAAACCTCAATTTCTATATTCACACATTTTTTGTATTTGAGTGACTGTTTAAGGATTTAAAGGCCTGCCTGTTGTGGGAAAACATTCCAGAAGGCGTGATTTTAGGTCAAAATTACTATAAAAGGGCATATCAGAGTAAAAATTTTCAAAAAAATAAATTGCTGATTTCAGGATTTTCCATGTTTTTTTTCAAAATTTTATTTTTTTTAATAAAACCATTGGTTCATTGTTTATCTTCATAGAAACATATTTCTTGAAAAATTGATATTTTTCTTGAATTAACCAATTCAAATTACTAAAACTTTGACTTTAATAAACCCTATCAACACCTTTCTTTTAAAATGGCATGATTTTAGCAAGAATGCTAAAATTATTCCTTTCTTGAGAAAGGCTTGATTTAAGCCATTTTGAAAGCTTGATTGTAGCCTGGGCTTCGAATCAAAAGCATTGCAATAACCTTATTTTCAGATAAGCAATTTAGGTATTGAATTCAAAGCAATTTTTCTTTTAGAGGGGAAAAAGGAAAGAAATAAATTTCATTATGAAGAGGTAGGTAAAGTTGTGGGCAAGGTTGGCTTTTGTGGAAAATTGAGACAGCAGAGAAGAGAAACCTTGAACTGTGCTTAAATATTTAAATTTAAGTTTCACATGACATGAATTTCAAAAGAGTAGGTAATGAATAATGCATGGATGTGGATTCCTGGTTGAGGTACTGCTTCAACAAAAATTAAAGGTGAAGCATGCAAGGAATTTTGTATTAGTGGCACGGGAGTTTAAAATGAATTTTCATTGGAGTAGAGAGAAGAAAGCAACTAATTGTTCAATTTTATAGAAAACAAAGTTGAGTTGAAGGGAAATTAGCCTACCAAGGAAATATCAAGAATTATTGCCAAGGAATGTTTACCCATGTAATCAAAAATCACAAAGTATGCCACAATCGATCTAAAAAATGCAAAAGGATCAAATCAAATAGATGCTCTTGGTTTAGAACCCAATCCTGTTAATTCAAAAAAGATCTATATGAACACTGCTGTAAATAATTCTTGAAATTTGTTCAATTTATTGTTCTCATAATAAAACTGATAATTTTCCATCTGTAGATAAATAACAAAACCAAAATGACAAATAATATAATAGACTCACAGAGGAAAGACCAAAAACTAAACAAGAAGCTCCCATGAGAAGGTCTCATATAAAGCAAAGCCAGTAAATTTAGTGGAATGAATTATCCTTCATTCTTTTTTCTGCGCATGATGTGAATTCTTCATAGTTGCATTTAAAAATCCACCCTACTAATTCATAATTAACAAATTTATCATATATGTTGTGAAAAAACAGAAAGCTCTTCTCATTAAATCAACTAACATGATCTAAGACTACTTGTGTGATATTGAATTTTTATTTTTGCTCTTATTTTTCTATATCCTTGATTCTTACCTCTTTCATATGAATACTTGATTGAAAGACATTTCTTCTCTTAGGTGAGAGCTTCTTTTCATCTGAGAGGTGTATTTGTATGTCTTCTGAGCTGAAAAATCAAAAATATTAGTTTAATGGACACAATAAATCAATTTCTGTCAAATTTGAAGGCTGAAAGGATGATCAGAAACCTTCAGGAGGGAATCAGGGTCCTCAAGTTGAGATTGTAAATGGTTCAGAAGGTGAAGGTCATGCATTTCATGAAGATTAAGTTTTGGAAAAAAGGAAGGGCTCAATGGTAACATTATCTTAACCAATAGAGAGTTGGAGAGTCTCTATGACCTCAGGGTGTATAAAATTAAGGAGCTAAGATTTCAAGATGGGATAGGGAAAAGATGAAGAATGGCTATATCCCATGAAAATATTTCCTCTTGGGCTCTAATCCAAAAAAACTATGGATATACCTCATCATTCACATAAATTTTACCAAAAATGATATTAACTTACCACATTGAACCAAGGAATGTTTAATATTTTATCAAAATAAATCCTGTTTCTGATTATAATCTTGATATTGATAATGATCCCAATTTCAAAATCAACAATGAACTCAATCCTCATCCCAATCTTGAACTTTATCGTTACCAATGGTGATTTTAAAGTGATTTTAAGTTACAATATTTTGAAAATATAGATAAACTCATGTCTTTTTATTAGTGAATTCCCAGTAATTCTTTTAAGTTGAATTCCAGGTGAACCTTTTTTTTTCAATTGAAATTTAGTGATATTAATTTTAAATTTTTTTTAGTAGATTTTTATTTCATTAAATGGCCTGAAAATATGACTGGATGGTTAAATGAAGTTCCTGGAAATCCAGATAATCCATTTTTCCTCTGTTGAACACCAATGTGAAATTCCAGTTAGACCCATGTGAATTTCTTGAAAAACCTTTTTGAATTTTTCTTTGAGTGCATGATGCAGACAAAAACTTCTTGCAACTTTAGCCATGAGTCAATATTTGTGATGAAAAATCCAAAGACCCGCAAAATTTGTGATCATTTTCTGTTCTGTGAGTGATATATTTTCATATATTGTGAAATTTAATTTTTTTCCTTCAATTTTGAAAAACATGAATCAACTTGAAACTATGAAGGAATTTATAGGGAAAACGTTTTCTTATGATAATAGTGTGTTATCAGATTTTTACAAGTTTATTGCTAAAATTTTCTGAAAAAATGTCAATTGGAAACATTTTTTATTTTCAGGAGATCACATGGTCAATTTATTTTAGTTTCTTTTTATTTCATTGAATATATGTTTTTCCAATGCTGAATTCCAATTTATTTTCAATTCAGTCATTGTAGAAATCTGGGTTCATTTTGTGAAAATTTTAGTGAGATGCTCCAGTTGAGGTTGAGAAGGGATCTTATGATGCCAAGAGGAGCGGATCTGAAGAGTCAAAGGGGGCACTCCTGTTCAGTGTGAGGAGGAACAGATGGGAATTTCATTGACTTGGAAAACAGCAGCTGAAATAGACTAAGTACATTAAGGCTGACTTGTGGTTGAAAAGATGAATGAATAGGATAAGTTTGATAAGCATAAGCGTGAAACAGAAGATGTCACAAGATAAATAAATACTAGGAATTTGAGCAAAAATAGATGAAAGATAAAGAAAGCACTAGAGTTTATATTGCTGGACCAACATAAAGATTTAAATAAACAATCATACTTAGGGTAAAGGCTACTGTAGGTTCAGATAAGGATAATACTGGAAATAAGACTATAACATGCTTATTATAAAGATAAAACTGGACTGAACACTTAGAGCACTATACAGGATACAAAGCTTGATTAGATGGTTGCACTCAAGTATTAGGCAACGCACAATTCAAGACTAGAATTCCAACACACCCCCTTTTCTAATACTTGAGCGCAGTGAAAAAAATTTAGAAGCAGTAGAATTATGACTTGAGGTAGAAATCAACTGGGTGACTTAAGTAGCATCCAAACCGCTCAAATTAAGGAGAGAAAGAAAAAACAGTAGAATGATTAGAGGAAAACTTTTAAAGACAGTGACTTTGCCTAGATTAAACAAACATTGGAAGGCTTCAAGGTATTAATTGTAGACAACGGTGATGTAAATTGAAGAAATCAATCTGGGAAACTTGGGTTGTCAAAGGTTCAACTTGAGGTAGCAATAAAATGAGCACGCGCAATGTTTCAGTTTTGAGGGACGTCCAGGCAAACAAGTGATGTCAAAAATGGAGAGATTCAACTTGGCCAAGCAGTGTTGCGGTATTGAAGGGAACTGATTTACCAAAGGATTGAATTGTGCACAAGGTTGATAAGAAGCAAGCTTGCTGCCAAATGAGTTGAGCGGGTAGAGGAAGGTAACCAAAGGATGTGAGATCAAGAAAATGAGCAGTAACATCCAGATGGATGGATTGGAACTAGATGGAATGACTGATTGTCCTGAAAGCAACTATGGGGAAGCTGGCCTTGACAAAAATGGCGCGGGGAGCAAGATTGGAGGGAGGTAAAATAAAAAAGAAAAAAGAAAAAAGAAAAAAGAAAAAGAAAAGGGTGATGTTAAATTCACAACTCCAGTCATGTGGTAGTTGTGTAGGGCCCTGCACAGCTCAAATGAGCCATGGGCGCCCATAGACAACTACTAAGGGCAGTTTTGAAGGCGCGACCCCTGGGGGGTTGTGTATGAGCCTTTTTTGGGGGTGCGCAACCCCCAGAAGTTGTTACAGAATTTTTGGCACCACCTGGACCACACTTGGGTTCCCTCAACCCAAATATTGGATCAACACATACTTTGTGGGACTGTTTTTCCACACCTAGAAATTCCAAAGTGACTTTAAATTGGAACCAAAGTGAAATTAAAGTGAAAATTGAAATCATATAAAAACCTGCAAACAATTCTTTCTCAACTCAAAAGTGAGAAAACTTTGTTTGTTCAATTGAAGGTTGGATTGAATACTGAAGTATACCATTGCATTTCTTTGCATGGGAACAGTGGCAAGCCCTCCTTCTTCTGACATGGCTGCGTGGAAGGTCTACATTGATAGTGCCATCAACAAAGCTTTGGAAAAAGAAAAAAGGATTTGGGTAATGAAAAATTGGAAGCCCCAATTGCATCCTCCTAAAGGGTGACAATTGAGGAACAAAATGTTTCACAGTTGGATTTGACCTGTGGTTTTGAGTAACATTTTATTTTACTGGTCTTTGCTGGATTTAATTTGATTGAACCTGATGGAGTGCATGCCATCAATATAACTATGTAACTATGACAGATACACTTGATCCACCTCCTGTGAGAACTTTTCCTACTAGGGAAGAGGCCAAAAACTATTGTCAAACATGGGCTATGAAGCACGGTTACGCTCTGACGGTTTTTAACTCAAAGAAAGATAAATATGTGGATTTGGCTGTGATTGCCATGGTTCCTATTCAGCACAAATTCTTACCAAAAGTTCTAGACAAACTCACACAAGTAAGGTTGGGTGCAAGTTTCTAATCCATGCAAGTTGCAAAAAGTCAGACCCCTTGTGGAAAATCTCCTATAAAGAAACCCAATATTACCATCAACCATCTGAAAATCCCTCTGTGCATCCTCAACTGAGCAGAATCTCTGGGCAAGCCTTGGATTTACTTAAGGAAGGAATGAAAGATGGGCTCAAAATGTTACAACTGAAGAGAAAATTGAGCAAGATTGATGGCACCAATTATTTTCATGACCAAACAATCTATAACACTAAGCCAAAGTTAACGCTTGCAGAACTAAAGGGGAAAATTTTTATGGAGGTACTCTATGAACAGCTTGAAGAAAAAAGTTGGATTCACTGGTAAAAGTTCAGTGGAGAGGGTCTATGGAGGCCCTGTACTTAGCACATTCTGAGGCAGTAAAGCTTTCAAAAAAATTCCATAATATTGCTATGTTGCATTGTACTTATAAGACAAATAAGTACAAAACTCCACTATTTATGTTCATGACCAAACAATCTATAACACTAAGCCAAAGTTAACGCTTGCAGAACTAAAGGGGAAAATTTTTATGGAGGTACTCTATGAACAGCTTGAAGAAAAAAGTTGGATTCACTGGTCAAAGTTCAGTGGAGAGGGTCTATGGAGGCCCTGTACTTAGCACATGCTGAGGCAGTAAAGCTTTCAAAACAATTCCATAATATTGCTATGTTGGATTGTACTTATAAGACAAATAAGTACAAAAATCCACTATTGCATGTTGTAGGAATGACAGCCAATCGGAAAAATTTCACAAAAGTTCTTGTTTTTTAAACAAAAGAAAATTTTGAGCTCTACAGTTGGTCTGTAAACGCATTAAAGGAGTTGGCTTATGATCCTGAGAGACTTCCAAAATTATTTGTGACGGACTGTGAAAAAGCTCTGATTTGTACTATTGAATCTAGTTTCCCTGAGTCATCAAGACAATGTTGCACTTGGAAATTGTCTAAAAACATACAATCAAACTGTAAAGGGTGCTTTGTTAATGAAGTTGAAGGATGGAAAAGCTTTATGACTCTGTGGGAAAAGTATGGGGCCTCAAAGACCAAGGAGGAGGCAGAGGTCAATCATGCGGAAATCAGTGTAGATCCAAATCACTTCTTCTTATTCTACCTAGTTTTGGGCTCTGACCTTTCAAATTGTATAGTTTTCATTGAAAGACTATGAGGAAAAAAAATTTTGCCTATCAAAGAGACAGTTGTAACAGCGCAGAATTGTATAAACCCTGATTTTGGAAACAAAACAACATATTGGGTTGAAGGGGCCCATGCAACTCTCAAATAATTCCTTGCAAACTCTTTGGGAAACCTGTTGGATGTTTTTGAAAGCCTTGGAAGAAAAGTTTCAAATCAAATTAAATTTGTTCATGCGTCACTTTATAACTCTCAAATTAAGTTAGGGAAAGTTCTTCAACCTGAAATTTTACCATTGGGTTACAAATTTTCTTTAGAGGAAATTCATCTTATTAGGGAACAATTTGAGAAATTCAAACGTGACCATGATGGCAAAGTGTGCACCAATTCATATTCCAAGACTTTGTTTTTTTGCTTTTCCCACCTAATAGTTGACCGTCTAGCATTCAGAGGATCCGTGGTACCCAAAGATGTTCATCCTCAGTGGAGGTTGGACTATGAAACTTGCAGTTCTAGTTCTGCAAGTTGGCTTAAGTTGGATTGTTCAAGTTGGATTTTTTAAATCACTATGTGATTAATGCTTTTTGATTAATGCTTTTTGATTAATTATTCCTAATTCATTAATTGTTTATCCTTTTGAATTTTTCAAGTGCAATGTTGATGAAATTCTAAGCATTCCTCAGTAATGTGAAGAAGTGAATGCAATTATCTTGGAATCTCCAGATCATGAAAAAATCAACCTATTGAAGTATATCATTCAGAAGATTACAAAATATCAATTGAAGCCAATAATTGAACCTAAAGTCTTACAATCAAGTAGGGGCAGGGAAAAATTGAAAGATACGCGGCAATAACCATCTTGGTTTGAGCATGTTCAAAAAAACTTGAGGGGGAAAAAAGGACTAGAAGGGCTCCAAACAAGAAAAGAAAAAAGATTGTAAATATTTTCTTTTTGGATATGTTCATCTTTTTGGTTTAATGAACTTAGTTACTAACTAATGATGAATTTTTAGTCAAATTTGGCAGAATCTGAATCTGAATTTCATAGTTCACAGGAAGAGACTGAAAGTGAATTTGGATCTCTTAATTTGGAATCAGAATCCTCTCCAGAGGAAGAGAATTTGCAGCAAAGCTCAACAAGAAGCTCATCTTTGGTGAGTATTCATTTTAATGATCTGATTAAAGAAATTAATACTAAGTTAGTTTTCATGTTAGCAACCAAACGTGGATTACCTCAATCAAATACCCAAGAAATTCTATAAGTTTTTGGGTGAGTTTTGGGATACAATTGGAGATGGGAATTGCAGATTTAGAGTCATTGCTAAATCTCTTGGTTATGAAGAACATGGTTGGTTTAAAGTTAGGAAGCAAATGGTTGAAACATTAGAGAAACATAAAGCATGCTACATTAAGATGCTTGGTGGTGCAAAGGAGGTTGAAAAGATTAAACAAAAACTTGATGTTCAAGAAATCAATGAAAAGATTCCCTCCTCAAAATGGCTGGATAAATTAGATATGGGTCAAATCATAGCAGACACATATTCCAGAACTATATGTTTCATTTAATTGGAGTCATGGGAGGCTTATACTACAATGAAAATTGGTTTTACTGATCAATCAGATCCAATGTTCATTTCCTTTGTAAACAATAACCACTGGGTTCTATTAGTACTTGAGGGAGAAATGATTCAAATCCTGCCCATTGCAGCAAAACCACGTTCCTTGATATCTAAAAAAGCCTCTGGTTGGGTTGATCATCTCAAAGATCAACTACAAATGTATTCTAGATTGTGATATACTTTTAATTTATTTAATCATTGGGTTTCATATAAATTGCAATTCTAATGCAGCTAACAAGTTCTACTAATATAAAGGTTTATCACATTTTGAACATCATTATGTTGATTGTTTTGAGTTAACATCATTATATTGAGTGTTTGAATGAGAGTTTAATGATAAGTCAGTTCAAATTGTGTTGGGCTGATTCCATCTCAAGCTTAACTTATGTTAAGCTTGGGATGGGATCAGCTTAACACAAGTTGAACTTGTTTTTTTTGGTGTTTTTACTTTAGGGCTGGTCAAAAGACTTTTATTTGTTTGGGGACTTTTACTTCAGGGCTGGTCAGAAGACTTCTTTAAGTTTTGGGAACTTTTACTTTAGGGCTATTCAAGTTGAACTTACTTTAGGGCTGGTCAAGTTACTTGTATTTTTTTTGGTGTTTTTACTTTAGGGCTTGTCAAGTTAATTGTCTTTTTTTGATGTTTTTAGTTGAGGGATAGTCCAGTTACTTGTGTTTTTTTGGTTCTTTTTACTTTAGGGCTAGTCCATTGGATAGTACCAGTTTAGTTTTTTTTGTTATTTTTTTATTTTTAAGTTTTTATTTAATCAAAAAATGAACATTCTTTGATTTTTTGGTTGATTTCTGTTTTTTTTTGGAAGGTTTATATAGTTTATGGGTTATGTTTGTAACCTTTCATTCCTTTTTTTTGGCTCACTGCGGTCTGGTTGTGTGTGGGATGCCACACAACTACATTTGAGCGGTGTAAAACTCCACATGGCTCAAATTTAGTTTTGTGGAATCCCACACGCCGGTGGACAAGGCTGGATCAGCCGCACAACTCTTTGAGCTGTGGGGGGTTGTACACGGCTCAATGATCCGTGAATTTAACATTTCCCTTAATTTTTTTCCCTCAAATTTCTGAAAATTTCTCAAGATTGCAAATTATTTAAATTTCATGAAATGAACAAGGAAATATGAGAATATTCAAATAAAATAATTCCAGAATTTTAGATTCAAATCTCAACAAAATCCCCAACAGTTTCCAAAAAATTTCCTGTTGAGATTAATAATTCCTTTACCTTCTCTTTGCATCTTCTTTACTTCAATCTAACTAAAATTCAATTTGTTTTTTTTTATGTTATTCTCTGTATTTATTGTATTTTTATTTATTTCATTTTTTCATCTTTCCCAACACCATCATTGACCTAATCTCTCAGCTGTATACAGGCTTCTCCAAAAGTGCACACACGCAACTTGTGCTCCCGGTGGAACTACTCCAAATCCACACATCCATAGCCCTCATCAACTGGTTCCAGCACAATACCCAGGATTCTTCTTACCTGTATGAATTCCATCCATACCACTTTCATCCTGTTTTCTGAGACTGGTAATTCTATTTACACCAATTCTATTTTCTTTATCTCTTTCCTTATCCTTTCCATTACCCAACTAATCCCAGTACACTCCCTCTATCATGGAAGTCAAAAATCTTCTTTATCATCTCAATTAAAGTGCAACTGGACCAAAATTTACTAGTTGAACCCCAGTTCTTTCTCCCAACTGTTTCCCCATTGTATTATTCTTTCTTATAAATAGGCATAGAGCCTTTTCTTTGAAGGTTTGATCCATTTCTCCAGCTCATTTGATTCAGCATCTTTTTCCTTATTTGAATGCAATACATTTTTTTGAAGCCTTTCATCAACATTTCCAACTGCTACACCTGCTGGCACCTGCAGCAAATTTTTCAATGGTGATTGGGGCAATTTCTTAGGACTGAGCCTTCCAAAATTGGAGTTTACAGTTGAATTTTATACAGCGTAAATGTCAGCTCTCTGATACCAGGAACCTTGCAGTCCTTTAGCTACAGAGAGTGATAAAAATGCTGGAATGATAATAATAATTATTATTCCAATAATAAACGCTTAGAAGCTCAAATAAATGATTTAATAAGAGAAGTTGCAAGGTTTAATTGGTTTGGTATTAAATGGTTTTCAATATAATATAAAAGAGGGGCCAAAGTATTATACTACTGGGGATCTTTACAGACTAGCAACCTCTCTTCAAGGGGCCTCCTTAGGCAGTTTCAGAACCTTGGAATAAAGATGGGTGCCTCAGAAAAGACTTATTCCACTAGTGGCCGGGCTTAACAGCACAAACGGCCAAGACAGGAAGGGTAAAACTCACTCTGAGCACTTTACCACGAAAATCCTGGAATAATTGGAAGGGTTTCAGAGCAGATGGGGTAGATTGCTTGACTAAACTTCAATGGTGGATTGGTTAATAAAGGTAAATAATACTACTACAGACTAAGTCATAAATCACTTGCTTATCTTCATATAAGCACTTGATTAACAATGACACGGTTTCTGATTGATAATAAATAATTCCTGGTAAATGATTCACTTCTCAAATAATGGATCCAAAGAGGTCTGTATAAATAAATTTTTGGGGTGATTTTGGTCTTCTCAGGGCACGTAGAGAGGGTTCTGCTCGTGGGCTGAGGCTGGCAAGCCAGTCAGGGCAAAATTAGCACGTCCACTTGGTGCTGTCAATCAGCTGTCCTTAGATCTGCTGGATTTCTGTGCTGTTTTAGCCACAGGATCTGTTAATCTGTTATGGCGTAAATTTGATCATTCTGTACGCATCCTTCATTTGTACTATTGATATTGTTTCAAACCGTGCATATGTGGATGTTTAATGATTTTCCATCATCTGCTGATCATGTAGATAATTTTTAATAATTTTTATGAACACTTCTTGTAGTGTTTCGTGGTCTTCAGAGATCAAGATCAGTGATTTACGTGGTAGTCCTTGATCTTTGATTTATTATTAAAAAATGTTTAAAACTTAAGTTTCATTAATTTTATTTAAGTTTTGATCTTTTTAGATCATTAGTAATGCATATGTCCGTTTGTTACATATACTAGGCAACCCTAACTAGGTTGTAGCTCTTCTGAGCGGTACCTGGTTGTCAGATTAGTCACAACTGATCCAGGCACGGGGATCAGTTAGTACAGATGCGCGCGGGGTAGGATCCGCTGCGTGCTTAGCAGAATCAGCTGCGCGCGGGTTTCTAGTACGCGGGATCCTGCTGCTACTAGTACGTAGGTTTATGTAATGATGCGGGGCTGCGCGTGGGAATTGTGACATAACACATTTCCGCGTGTAACTCCTAAAATATACACAACACCTCAATTCTGAGTGAATTTTAGGTGTAAACCCTATACGTGACAATAGGTGTGAAATGTTAGAATGGCCAAAAAGTGCCATACAGGTGTTGTAATTTTTAGTACTTTTCCTTTTAATTATTTTAAAAATATAAGGACTTGGAATTCAAGGGTGGGGTCAGTGAGTGACCCTACCTAATTTTGGGTGAGAAATCCATTCCTGTAATAATATTTATGGATTTCTCATATTCTTATTTTTCATATTTTGTGTTACTATTTGACAGTTTTGCTCTGTATATAGTAGCAAGCTGACAGTAAATGTAGGTTAAGAAATTTTGTACTTAAAATATAACATATTATAAGATAAAATACTCAGGAGGATTCATGCATGGAGATACAAATGATAAAGCATTAATAAAATATATTATAGGTAAAGGAGATGGGGTTGGAGGTATGTGAAATCCTGATTTTTTTAGATTTTGTAAGCCTGAGATAGAGTATTTATAATTAATTTAGATAGCACTGAGGAAGACAATGATTTTTTACCAATTGATTTCATTTTTTGCTTGAGTTCCTTTGATTTAAAGGGGTTATTTTAAAGTTTTAATGCACCCAAATCAAGGAGTACACTATAATTAATATCATTTCAATTGAAATGAAAAATATAAATTTTGAGTGTGACCTGTCTCAAATTTTCAGATATTGACTTGTGGAAGTTTCAAAAATTTGAATCTTTCTTTGCAAGTATCAAGAAAATTGCAAGCTATTTTCATGGTCTAGCCACTCCATTAGCTATCTATCCAGAAAAACTACTAAACCAATAATCATGGCCTTCCTGCTTCACCAGATATCCTTTCAAAAAAACTATTAAACTCATACTTTTATTAGTGACACATCAAAAATATTTATTTATCTCTCCTAAACTGTTTTCTTTCCTTTTCTTTTTTCTTCCTAAAACAACCCGTTATCCATGTCCACAAGGCTTGAGGTTCCAAAGGAAGCTTTTCCCTCATGCAACCTGGAGTCCAAATGCAAATTTGGTTTTTTGACTTGTTAGATTTCTTTAATTTTTTCTTTGAAGAGTTTTGGATTTTAAAAGCTGAATACAATGGTGATTTTTTTTTATTTTTCTCAAGCAGTTCTTTTTTTTTGAAGAAATTTGGAGCTTGATGACCCATTTTATTATCTTCCGCATTTTTTTTATATTTTGTAATGAAAACACAAGTTTTTTTTTCAGGAATCCCGGAAAATTTCTCAAAGGTCAAATAAATAAGTGGCCTTTTTCCATTGGATGCAAGACTGTCAGGTATGGTGTGTAAAGCCTGGTTGGAGGGCACCTAAAGTTATTCAAGTTTTTTCCAAGCCTGCATGGGGCTAATAAAAGTTGCCTTGGCAAAAATAAAAGCTAACTTGAATCCTAGCCAAGGTTGACTTGATGCCTGGCAAAATAAGTCTTTCACCAAGCCAGGCCTATCTTGGTGCCAATAAAAGCTGGTTGCATTGTCCCTCAAAATGCATGATTATATTTTTGAGAGAAATAAATGGTTCAAAAGTTCTCGGGAGGGAGACTGACTGGTTTGGTGCAAGGGGAGCTTTATTGGGAGCCAATTTATAACCCCCACAAGCCCAACCTAATCAAGCTCCCTGGGTGTCAATCCAAGTCCCACTTGGTGCACAGAAAATCAAACTTGAATAGGCACACAGATACACTTTTTACCAGAAAATGAATTTGAAATACAAGTAAAAACACTAATATTTTGATTCATGTGCAGATTTTTGAGTTTTTTTTTGGTTTTTAAAACTTTTTTTTGATTTACCAAACAGCTTCAGCCACAAGACCAATATATGTTCCCAAATGTGTTCACAACTCATATTTCTTTTTAGTGTAGTGGCTCAATACTGGGATCACCTTGAAAGCATCTGAAAACAAGGTCACTGGTTCAGCCCACTATAGAAGCCAGGATAAATCTTACTGAGTCATTCCGTAATTTATAATGAATTTTGACAATATTCTATGATATTGTACAGGTATTTTTTTTGTAAGTATGAAATATGGAACAAAAATCTTCATAACAGATATTATCAAGATGGGGATCCAAAATAACTTCAAAATAAGTTTTGAGGACCTAGATGTTTCCAAAAAAATCAGAAAATTGATTCACAGGATAGCCCATTTCTTTGGAAACAATTATTTTTATAATTCATATCCCATAGTATGGAGAAATTGTATAAGAACTTGGGTCTTAATCTTATTTTATATTAATTAAAAAACTTATCAAGTTCAAAATCTCTTTAAAATGCCTCAATAAAAGAATTAAACTTTATTTATGGAATGAACCTTGTAGCATGATTGCCATGATTTACACCTACTTTATGTGTATAATTAATGCCAAGATATATGGGTTTTGCTGGATAAACACCTGCAAGGGGGATGTGTATAAGGTGTTTTTTTATATTTTTATTTTTGATTTATACATGTTCTGAGGCATTTTCACCGTCCATTCTATTGATATTCAAGTCATAAGATTGATCAACTAACCTTCTGGGGTGTAAATTAAAACCTTAATTTGAATCTCTCCCCCAAATGAGTATTAGTCCCACACTTTTTGTTGAGGATGGATTTCAACGGGGTTTGAGCCCTTGGAGGAAAAAACCAGGAAGAGAAAAATTCTACCCTGTGTGATTTATTGAGCCTTCCAAAGGGTTCCTGCTAACCGACCATCAAGTCAATCAGAAAATTCTACTTTGAATATCTGCCCCAATGAGTATACATTCCATTATTTCTCATGGGGGATGATTCAATTGGATTTGAGACCTTGAGGATGAAACCAGGTATAGACCAGAGCTCCCTGGATGATATCATGAGTCCTATGAGGGGCTTTCTGTTACCTTTAAAGGCAGGAGTTTCTCTACAATATAGCCCCTTCATCAGTTATTTATTATATATATCAATCCTAGTATACAGCAAGATTTAAAAAGCCTACCTACCTAAATAACAAGGAGAATATTCACTGGGCCTTAAATTTAATATCAAGATCAAACAATAATCAACTCTATCAACTCCAAGTTTGGGGATGAGAATTTCTTCTGGATTTATATCATTTATTTTTACTATAAAGGGGTGTGAGATTTACTTTTGTAAGGAAATTTCCCTTGAGGCTTATTACATGCAATTCCAGGCCCTTATTATCTTTAAAGATACATAAGTTGTGGCTGTTATCACTCATAATACTGTAGTATTAATTTTATTTTATTTCATATTAAAATATTTCTGTTATAATTGGTCAAAATACTGCATTTTATTGTTGGGTTTTTCTTCATTTTGCAGGTTTAACCATGGCCCAAGTGTATTAATAGTGGTTAAATATCTGAAAAACATTTTGAAGATTAGTTTCTCCAACTTTCCCAGTAGTGGTTAATTCAAGAAAAATTAGTGTTTTCAAGTTGTTCAGCTTTTGGGCTCAAAACACTGCAAATTCTCTACCTCCCAAGAAGGAAGACACATACACAACCATTTTTTGGGTTGGATCTGAATTCTTTGGGGTCATTCAAAGATATGATTATGCAAGGACTTGAAATAAGAATTGAAATAAGAATTGATTTTTTTGGGGATCTCCTCCCATGAATTTATCTATCTGTTTCATCCCAGGAGTTAAAAACCTGGACCTCTGTTACTAACCCTTGAAATATTTTTGGTGATTGCTTCCATCAAGGCTATT